>JACCGJ010017677.1:129944-174603 GCA_013407085.1 Atriophallophorus winterbourni
AGGGTAGACTGGAGTGTTGTCTCAGAAGAAGCAGATCAGATCTTGTCAAAATCTTCTGGTGATGATATGGCAGCAAACTGGCAGCTTATTCACCATTGTCTATCCACACTGCAAGACAGATTTGCTCCGTTGGTGCACGTCAAAAGACGCAATAAGCCACAGTGGTGGACACCATCGATGCGCCGTGGTATTAAAATCCGGGACCGTGTCTGGAAAACTTACAAAGCTTCTCAGACACAATGGGCCTGGACAAGGTATAAACTACTTAGAAATAAGGCTGTGGGAAGCCAACGTAAGGCAAAACGTGAATTTGAGGCACGACTCGCATGTAATATTAGACAGTGCCCAAAGCGTTTCTATAGCTATGCACAATCCAAAGGCAAAACTCGCGATTGCATAGGCAACCTTCAACTGGACAATGGATCTCAACTAGATTCAGATTCTGAAAAGGCTTCGGCTTTTCTCGAACATTTTCGAGCTGTTCAGAGGCCTGATCGCCAAACTGATCTCTCAAATATGCCAGTGGACATAAGGTCAGATAGCGTTCCTACCCTAGATGAAATAATTTTCACTGATAATGAGGTCAGGCTTGCACTTGAAGCAACCAATCCACATAAATCTGCGGGCCCGGATGGTATTCACCCTCAATTTATTAAGAACCTGGCGCCTGTATTAGCACAACCGGTGGGTCGCCTCTTTAACGCATCCTTAAGGTATGGGTATATTCCTAGTGCATGAAAGCAGGCTGATGTGATTCCTATACATAAAGGTGGCAGTCGATCTTCAGTTTGCAACTACAGACCTGTAAGCCTTACTAGTATTCTTTGCAAAACCCTAGAGAGACTTATTAGGGACAGGATCTGTCGCCACCTTGTCTCTGGTTCGTTACTAAACTCTGCTCAGCATGGTTTTCTAAAAGGGAAGTCTTGCCTAACGAACCTATTATGTTTTCTAAATGAGGTCACTAGGAGGCTAGATAAAGGCCACCAGGTCGAAGTTCTCTACTTGGACTTCTGCAAAGCCTTTGACTCGGTAAACCCCAGGTTGCTTGCAATGAAGATTGGACAAATAGGTATCGATGGCCCTCTAAAGAACTGGATCACAAATTTCTTGAGCAATCGGTATTTTCGCGTTCGCATGGGCAATATGTTTTCCGCGAAAGCAGGAGTTGTTAGTGGAGTCCCGCAGGGTTCAGTACTAGGCCCACTACTCTTTCTTATCTTCATCGATGATTTGGCATCATCGCTTAAGTGTCCCTGCTATATGTTTGCAGACGATGTCAAGTTTATCGGATCGCTGAACGAACAGGATCTTTTTGAGGATATAGAAAAGGTCATCAAGTGGTCTTCCACGTGGGATCTACCAATCAACTTCTCCAAAAGCTATCTTATGTCCAAAGCTGCAACGAAGCTGCAGGTTGCTGGACCTGATAACACTGGAGATAACTGGGGTATCAAAAGTCCGGGACTTGGGTATTGCGGTTTCAGCGGACTTTAAATGGGCTGATCAATGTGCAGCTGCTGCACAACGCGCTAGGAACCAGCTCTTTCGCCTTCGATCAGTTTTATCATGCAGGTCCCCGGAGGTTTTCATCCCATTGTATAAAGCGATAGTGAGACCTCATCTCGAGTATTGCGTTCAAGCTTGGTCTCCCTACTTGGAAAAGGACATTGCCACGCTTGAAGGTGTTCAGCGCCTAGCTACTCGTATGATTAAAGGGCAATCTGGGAAGTCATATGAACAACGACTGTTGAGTCTAGATCTCTTCTCGCTAAAAAGAAGGCGACTAAGTGGGGATCTGATCGAGACCTTTAAAATCGTTAGAGGCTTTAGTTCTATTGATCCGGCTGATATGTATGCTCTCGCGCCAGTTGTAGGTACTCGAGGCCATTCACTGAAACTGGCAAAACAACATGTCAGGTCTAATAGTTCAATAGTTCAATAGTATATTTATGGTAAAATAAGCACATAGCTTCAAATAACCACAGGATGTGTTTACAGTGGATCGAAAAAATAGGATAAAAAAAAACGTCAGAGTGGGGTTCGAGGGAATAAATTGGTCAGTATAATCAGTATGGGTGCGGGGAGGCCTTATAGCGGGCCACACTCGCTTTGGAGTTGCGTCTTCCCGAGTTCGCTAGGCGGTAGCTTGAGAATAGGGAGGCTTCGGGGTTGTGTTAGACCTTTCCGGGATTCTTGTGGCATTTGTACGGGTAGGAGATCGACTCCAGACACGGGAAATAGTGAGTCTGAAAGAGTGGAAACTTGGAACGCATTATAATCGGTGTGAATACAGAAGAAAAAAAATGTCACGCAGAATAAACATACCCTTTCATATGTGTGTCCAAGCGTTGTTTAAAGGTTGAGACTGATTGGGAGTTTACAACGGTTGCCGGCAGTGCGTTCCATACTCGCGTAATTCGAAGCGTTAAAAAATTACTGCGGCAATTTAACCGGCTGATTTGGTGTGAGAGCTTGAGATTATGTCCACGGTGATTGACAAGAGGAGACAAGATAAACATATTCCTGCATGGATGATTGATTTCGGTAAGTGCACGGAATGTGAAAATCAGATCTCCCCGCAGACGACGGTATTTTAGGGAAAAGAGATTACATCTTCTCAGACGTTCCTCATATGCTGTACTGGACAAACCTCGAATAAACTTGGTAGCTCTGCGTTGAGGTTGCTCCAGTTGCTGTATATCCTTCTTTAGCCATGGACTCCATGCGCAGACAGAGTATTCCAGCGATGGACGAACATAGGCTGTCAATCGCGTTTAGCCTGCAACATCAATGGATTTTTGTGGCATTTGGACAGGTTGATTGTCAACCCGGGACACAGCTACCCACCACATCTTCCGGAACAGGGTCAGTTGAAGCTGCGTGTGTTCGGACTTCCGATACTGGGATCCGGAATAGCAATGAAACTGGCAAAGAGTTAGCTGGGTTGTGACGAAAATGCAAATATCACAGAAAGATAACTTATCGTTGCCACTGGATAGTGACTTTGGAAAAATTGCGGTAGGGGATGTAAAAAAAATAAAAATAGTGTTCACGGGGTACTTGTATCTTGGGAGTGGCGATTCATTCATGGAGGTGAGAATTGCGAGGAGACCTTTGAAGGAACCGAAGAAGCCTTGACCGTGCCGGAGAGTAGTTCCACTGACTACAAACTTTCAATTCACCGAGAAAAAGCGGTGTCAACTTCAAGCCGGCTCTGTTGATGTAACAGTCTTCGATGTTTTAGTGCTCGAGAGGGAACGAATAGGGAGTTAGCATGGCTGGGAGGGGTCAGTCAAGATCCGGTGGGTAAGTAGACTGTCACCGCGGTGAAGCCGGTAGGTAACCTTTCCTCGTAAGTCATGTGCATACCACGGACAAGCTTTGACGCACGTCGCTGGGCTTTTTCGAGAAGGGACACATATTTACATAGCCAAGGCTGTCAATCCTGTACAGCTTATTCTAAGTATGGACGGATGTAGATATTCAGCAGTGTCCGGAAAAGAAACGGGTCAAACCTGCCGAAACGCGACGAAGTAAGCCAATGTTGCGATTGGCTGCGGCTCGTTCGCATTGCGTGGTGCAACCGAGATCGTGCTGGATAATGATACCGAGATCCTTTTCTTGTCGAACACTCTGAAGTACTTTTGTACCCAAACTGTAAGTGACAGGATCTGAGTGTCGGATGGGAACAACACTACACTTGGAGGTGTTAAATGGGAGATGATTTCTTAAAGACCACCTGTATTAACGATCTAGGTCATCTTGTAGAAAATGTAAATCCCTTGGCGATTTGAGTGAGCGCCAGATTTTGACATCGTCCGCAAATAGTACTTATGTGCTGTGCGGCTAACACTGTGCTAGATTAATTGGCCATAGGTATTGAGATGCATGCTGAAACACGCTGGAGTCTCACTATCATCTTTATTCTCTATTTTTCATATCTGTCTAGGCATGGGCAACCTGACAGTAATATCGCCCACGTGCAGTCTCTGACTGTGCGGCACTTTGCCTGGATCAGGCTTGTGCTTTCATACCATATACCATACCGCAAATAGGAGGAACGGCGATTCAATGTTCTGGCCAATGTCATTGATGAAAATGATGAAGAGTCGGGGACCAAGAACGGAGCCTTGTGTCAGACCGCACTTGATTGGGAAGCAAGCTGAATAGCAGTCACGAACACAGAGGGAGCGGTCGCGAAGAAAGCACTTCATCCATGAAAGTAGGGGTGACCCAACGCCACAGGAAGCGAGTTTGAGTAAAAGAATGCCGTGGTCGATACGGTCGAATGCTTTGGAGAAGTCCAGAAATATTGCATCCACACCAATGCCTTCGTCGATGGATTTCGTCCAGTCATCCCGTGCAAGAAGCAAGTTGGAAGTGCATGAACGGTTGGCGCAAAAGCCGTGTTGCTGTGTCATTAAAAGTCGATTTGTGAAACAAAGTGGTCAGAGATTATGCTCTCCGTGACTTTAGAAATCACTTGGTGCATTAGAGATATTAATGCGTCCGCTCAGGTTTTGATCAATACCGTCCTTTCTAGGTGACTTATTTATTTGTTGAAATCTTGTTCTCCCGAGTGGAATCGAAATTATATTGGCTGCACAGCTGCTGCAGTTATCACTGTACTGATGGCTGATATGCGGTTCAGTAACTACCTGAAATGAACAGCCCTCCTATCAATCCATCATTGAGCTCAATGATAAATTACTCTGACTAACCTTTAAGGTTCGTGTTAAATATACGGCATCCGGATGTAGTACCAGTCAGATGAAACGGTCTTCTAAAGCATCCATTACATTTCCGGCGTAGTGTTCACCCAGTATAGTTGGCAATTTTTAAGAGCGGATCGTGTATCGCCTCTCCTAAGATGGTAAGCAGGAAAACTCTTCATTCGAGCATCTCTCGCTTGGGCAGAAAGCTTATTCGTGTTGTAGAAGATCTTCGGTGGTGATTAACCGTTCCTAGGTTTTCTAATGCCACACTCTTAGCGGCAACCTTCAATCATGCCACTGTTTCTCTACTGGGCAATCACTTTCGTCCTACTTCTCAGCAATATCATCTGTGAACTTCTTACGTTGGTTTGAGTTTTCCGAAGCCAAGTAAAGGCGGCTTAACAATCGAAGTCGGAGCTTCGCATGATCAAGAGAGTGATCAGTGCGTGCTACGTTCCTTATTTGATCCCGCTATAGGACATACTGCCCAGCACTGATGACATCCAGCCGGCGCGATTTACAATGTAATGGATTTGTTTTGCTGACATACCATCATTTAGTGTTGCAATCGCATAAGTAATCATAGGCCGCAAACTCAACTAAGCGATAACCCTTTTCGTTAACCTATTGTCGTGAGTAGAGCAAACACAAAGTGAAAAGAGTAGTCGTGGATAAAGCCGGGCTTTATTCGTCTATATCAGAGTACAGCTATAATAGAGCAAGGAATGCGATTAGCGATGAATTATAATAACAGATGAATTAATAACAGACAAAATACACGACATTCTCCCCCGGTAGATTTAAGGACCATAGAGTGCTTGAAAGAATAGCGTGTGCAATGTTAAACTTGCCGATTTCTTAGATTATAGGGGTGTACACGTTGTTGTTTGTCAATCAAAGTTTGAACATTATCGGCATTCGGATTGGATGTTAAATCTGTATAGGGTGAATTTGATGAAGGAGATGTGGGTGACAGATCTGATGTAAGTTCGGATGGGACATCATCAGTTGAATTCGATATCGTCACGTATTCGACCGGAATGTGATCTAGATTACCCCGAGGAGCCAGGTGCCGTGTAGCTACAGTATCCTCTCTCCCATTGTGAAACCGGATATGGGCATAATTAGGATTACACTCAAGTAAATCCACTTCTTCCACCAACGAATCATATTTAGAATTACGATTATAGTTTTTCAACAGGACAGGACCTGGTTGAAGCAGCCAACTTGGTAGTGAGGTCCCTGCGGGAGACTTTCTGTCGTATTTGAACAACCGTTCGTGTGGCGTTGAGTTGGTAGCTGTACATAGAAGAGAACGAATAGAATTGAGAGCGTCTAGTAGCACAGTTTCCCACGATCTGATTGGAAGATTTTGAGATTTTAGAGCGAGTTGAATTGCTGTCCATAGCGTTCCATTTAAGCGTTCTACTTGCCCATTCGCTTGGGGATTATAAGCGGTCGTTCTACTAGTTGCGACACCTTTATCATGTAGGAAATTGCGTAACTCGGACGACATAAACGACGAACCACGATCAGTATGAATAAATGCAGGCATGCCAAAGATGGAAAACAGACGACAAAGAGAATCGATTACTGTTTTTGTGCTAGTGTCTGTACAAGCAAAAGCGAATGGAAAACGTGAATATTCATCAACTATGGTTAACAAATATTTATTACGCGAGGAAGAGGGCATCGGGCCCTTAAAGTCCATGCTTAATCGTTCAAAGGGTTGCGTGGCTTTAATTAGGGTCCTCGTTTCCGGTTTGTAAAATTGTGGCTTTATTTCGGCGCAGGCGCGGCACTGAGCAATTACTGTCTTTATATCGTCAAGTGAATATGGCAAATTTTTTGAACGGACAAAATGATTCATCTGACGAATTCCTGGATGGCACAGAGATTCATGAAGATTTTTAAGATCATTCAGCGTCATCAGAGTAGAACATATGTTACGGGATAACGTATCGGCACCCTGATTCTCTTTGCCAGGTCGATAGATTATATCGTAGTGAAACAGAGAGAGTTCAACCTTCCATCTCTGTATTTTGTCATTCTTTATTTTTCCTTTCGAATGATGGTCGTACATGAATGCAACCGATCTAGAATCTGTTACCAACCTAAAATGAGTTCCCAGTAGATAGTGTCTCCATTTACGAAGCGCTTCGACAATAGCACAAGCTTCTTTTTCGATGGCCGATTGATGCTGCTCACTGTGGTTTAGCGTTCGGGAAAAGAAAGCAACTGGTCTGCCATTTTGGTTCAACGTTGCAGCAATGGCGATATCCGATGCATCGGTTTCGACAGTCAAAGGAACATTGTAATCCACTGTGTGTATTACGGCTTGTTCGAGCTCCAGCTTCTTCTTCTTCTTGATAGACGACAGGGGGTCAAGCCCAGCTTCAATTTATCAAAACTTGCTTGGACCACAACTGGCAGCGGAAAAGTACGATTATGTGATAACGGATAAATTTGATCGGAAAACTTGGAGATCCATTGCTTCGGGCAGATGTAGCTCGTTAGCCTGGGAGGGCATTTCATCTAAGGGAAGGAAAACCCTGATTTTAAACCTCCGCTGCCTTGCGGGATACCCGATCGCGGGAAAGGCTTCGAGAGAAAACCCTGAGGAAAAACCTGGAACAGAGTCTGGTAGACCACCTCTTTCTGGCAACTCCCTGCTGCCTTGCAGCTCGCACTTGGTTGTGCAAAGGCTAGAGAAGCTGAGTCGAACAAACGCTGAGTGGTGCTGGGGACGCCGCTTTGTACCCAAATCCCCAAGAGCCTTCATTGAAGCCGACTCATCCTCCAGGAGGAGATAGTCGCACAAAAGAAGAAAGAAAGAAGAAGATCCATTGCGAGTAGTAGGCGAACATTCCCACAACACGTTGTTGCTCTTTTAGATTCGTTGGGGGAGCAAGCTCTTTTAAAGGTCTGAGCCTTTCTGGATCAGGCTTGATAACGCCCTTGGACACTTCGTAACCCAGAATTTGGAGACGATTGCAGGTAAATATGCTTTTGCTTTCATTGAATTCGAGGTTGTATTGTTTGGCGACAGCAAGAAAGCGAGAAAGATTATAATCATGTTCACTTTTAGTCTTTCCACAGACTGTGACGTTGTCAACATATACGAAAGTGTCTCAGAGTTTTTCTCGGCGAATGATTGAATCGATTGTGCGTTGAAAACATGCTACTCCGTTAGTAACACCGAATGGTATACGACAGAACTGGTACGAATAAATTGTCGTGAGTAGAGCAAACACAAAGTGAAAAGAGTAGTCGTGGATAAAGCCGGGCTTTATTCGTCTATATCAGAGTACAGCTATAATAGAGCAAAGAATGCGATTAGCGATGAATTATAATAACAGATGAATTAATAACAGACAAAATACACGACACCTACCCACAGGCAAATCTGTCCCGAATGCAATTTGTTGCAGTTGTTGTTATTGGCCTCCTTCGGTCGATGTCGACCATGGATGTACATCACAATCGAATGAATTTTCATGTTTTACAGCTTTTTGAGTGACTAAACAGCCCGATTCGGGAGGAACAATCTCTCCCGCAGCGCTTGCAACAATGGTCAAAACTCTGTTGTAGGACGTCAGTTACACGCCGGCGGCGTGATCTTCGTTCAACAGCCAAGAGCTGTATCTGCTCCTCCCCAGCTTGCAGACGACTCTTTACACAATGCCTCCAAAGTGAGCGACCAAGAGCTTTCATATCTCTTTTTCATACGTCTTTGTACCGCGAGTGCGGTCTGTCAAATGGTCGACTTCCTGATTGCAACTCCCCATGTAGTAGATCTTTCGGAATACGACCATTTTCCATTCTGTAGACATGGCCAAGCCACTACAGGCGGCGCTGTCGTAATACGTTGCACATGCTCTGTTGACCGGCTATTGAAAACACTTCGGCATATGCAGCTTTTTATCGATTCCCAGTTTTCTGAAGCAGATTCGAGTGGTGTTGTCTTGTTGAACTCTGCTGTGAAGGCTTTTGCGAATCGCGCAGTTAGATTAGGTTCGCACATGCGAGTGACGTCTATCATAGGCTTAGCAGACAATTTGGTGTGGTGAAATCTCGTGTGGGGAAGCTTCAGTTTTGCACAGACCAGTGAATGATCAGTGTCGCAGTCTGCGCTTTGATATGATCTAGTGAAGAGCACGCTTCCTATATTAGTGCGCTTAACAAGAATAAGATCAAGCTGATGCCAATGCTTAGAGCGAGGATGTTTCCAAGAGACTTTATGCTGTGGTTTTGTTTCAGAGAAAGTGTTACTGACACACAGACTGAACTATGTGCACATTTCTAAAAGGCGTTGTCCATTTTTATTGGTTCTGATATCTGTCTAGGCCCGGGCAACCTGACAGTAACTTAGCCCATGTGCAGTCTCAGACTGTACGGCACTTTGCGTGGATCAAGCTTGTGCTTTCATACATACATACATACAATTTCATGCTAACTATAAAGGATTCCGGGTACGTTAAACGCTTCATATACATTTCCAGGTAGGCATACCTCAGAAAAACAAGCAACATCTACCTAGTAGTCTAGTAAAAAGCAGAACGTAATGGCTGAACTACCCACGTCCAGAATCTCATGTAAAAATCTTAACGTGGATTTGTGGCCTATTCTTGCTTACTTTTCACCCTTGTTGAAGGAGTCAAGGGCGTGTTGCGTAGCGGGAACGCCGTAGCCAAGTGCTCAGTGTAGTTTTTAGATTTACATGAATTTTATTGTGACTATTATACATTTGATGTTCTCAGCAACACTTATCGTTTGTTAAAGTTCATCTCTCTAACCTTTGTAGTCTCATGCAAAACGAAGGCGTCAGAAATATCATGAAGTGTAGCATTCATAAATTCATGATGCAGCATGTTGGCTGCAAGAAATTATTATTATTATTATTATTATTATTATTACACAAGTCTTTACAGACGATGTGCCAACAAGTATACCATGAAGAGGGTACATGATGAAAGAAAAATGTAGGTTCCATGGTTCTTGTTGAAGGCGACATACTACCCGGTTGCCAAGGCCGAAGTAGGGGGTTGGCTTAGGGGACCCCACCCGGAGCCTTTGACTCAAAAGTCTACCCGCAAGGCAGCGGTTTTTTTCCTTCACGAGAGCCGGTGACCATTTGAGGGTTCTTGCGCCTCTCTTGAAGTGCCTCGGCGATTGTTCGAGTACGCCTCTCTAGCCTTTGCACGACCAGGTGCAACCTGCAAGGCAGCAAGGATTTTTCCTCAGGGTTCACTCCTGAAGCCTTTCCCGCAATCGGGTATGCCGCAAGGCAGCGGAGGTTTGGAATAAGGGTTTTCCTTCCCTTAGATGGACTGCCCTCCCAGGCTGACGAGCTCCATCTACCCGGAGCAAACTGGTTTTGAGGCGCCAGTCATCCGCCTTCGCCCCTTCTCCTGTCAGTAGAAGCAGTTCCGCCACGTGCAGGCCAGGAGCTGGGCTTTGGTTGTCAGAGGCTGTTTGAGACGCACGCCATATGGGAGCAATTTATAGACAGTGGGAGCTCAACCCCACTGCCGCCCCCGGCTGTGAGAAATGATGCGTACCAACATCAAGGGTAACACCCGAAAGCTTGGCTTGCCGAAATACCTCCACGTGGTGCCAGCTGGGTGGGCTCGGTTCTCCGAGCTCAGCGAAAGGTTCGGCGGTGGTGTCTGAGGGTGTGGTGGGTTTTCGCCTGGCAAGCGTTCTCCCTATAAAAAGCCACAAAAATCCAATGATGACATCACGACGCGGCGGATGTGACTCGCCGCTCCAAAAGTCACTGCCCCTTGTCCTATCCAAGGACATTGTATGGTGCACAGGCAAAAACTGAAGTCACCAACCTATCAACGGGGTTATCGGGCTCCGAACTGGAAATTCCCAGAAAAGGGCGTATGAACCGCTTCGTCGGTCACCGGCCACCGATAGGTGCGAACCTCTCTCGCTCCACTGCCTTGTGGGTAAAGGCTCGGGTGGGACCCCCTAAACGAAATCTCCCCTACTTCGGTGTAGGCAACCGGGTAGTATCATGCCTACGTTCAACGATGCCGATGACAACGCTTTGTACCCCCCTTCTCGCTTTGTACATCTCATTGTTTATGTTGAACGGCACTATATCTGTATCAGATTGTGCAAATATAATAATATAATAATACTCGAAAGCTGTTGAAGCTAGTCTGCTACATGGGTTCTGATGTATTCTAGCGATGTATTCTATCGTTGTATTGACAAAGATGAGCAAATCAACGTGCTCTGGCTACAATCTGAGACTACCGACGCAGAGCTCGAGGCAGTTAAACCGCTAAAGACCCTTACTAGTTACCTTTATAATGTTCAAATGTGTATCCAATCACAATCCTTGTATCACAAAAGTGCTGCGCACTCATAAACGGCATATGGGCTGAGAACCTGCCCGTTTGCACAGGCCTAGATAGTTCAGCGTTTAAAAACTCGACTCTGGCTGTGCAGCACTTTGTCTCGATCAGGCTTGTGATTTCATACATGCCAGTATTATAATTACTGCACGTATGTGAAATCCTGTAGTACTTCTTTGCGCTAACATTGTACTAAATTGATTTACAACAGGTAGTGAGCTGTATGCTGTAACGCGCTGAAGTCTCATTGACATTTCTATTTTCTAATTTGTTTCTTATATCTGTCCAGGACCGGGTAACCTGACAGTATATAAGCCTACGTGCAGTCTATGACTGTCCGACACTTTGCTAGGATCAGGCTTGCGCTTTCATACATACATACATGCATACATACATATAAATTAACAGTATATCGTGTTGCTCAGTGTGTACTAGGAATGTGAAAAAAATATGTTGACTATAAGAATTATATATATAAACCGATATGCCAGCCGATAGTATTTTTGGTTCATGCATACATGCCATTAAAAATTTCAACAATGTTTTCCTGCAAATTTTTCCACACTTTTTTCGACAGACCGTGATAATAAGACGTATCAGAATTATTTTTGGTGTCAGTTCTATCTCTTACGAAAGCTTCTTTGAAATTAGTATGAAAGAATACCTTTCTGGGTGTTTTTACCTAGCTTGTATAGTGATTCGCGGACGTTTCATAAGCAAACTAGATGACATCCTCAGCGGAACTTCTTTGTGGCGAAACGTCCGCAACCCACTATGCAACCTCGGCAAACACTAAAAAATGAACATCAAATACCTGAGCTTCAAGTATTTTCTTCCTTCCTGTGAAGGAACCGTTAGTAATATTCTCACCGATAATTCCCACCCACTCTATAACGAACTATCCTAATTTCTATCTTTTTCTGTTGGCCTCCTTCGGTCGATGTCGACCATGGATGTACATCACAATGGCATGATTTTTTCATGTTTCACGGCTTTTTGAATAAACAGTCCGATTCGGAAGGAACAATCTCTCCCGCAGCGCTTGCTACGATAGGCAGAACTAGGTCGTTGGGCGTCATTTCCACGCCGGCGGCGTGATCTGCGTTCAGCAGATAAAAGCTGTTTCTGCTCCCCGCCAGCTTGCAGACGACGCTTTACACAATACCTCCAGTGCACGGATGTGCAATCGTGAAGCATTTCTGTGCTGTGCGGCTAACATCGTGCTAAATTGATTGGCCAACGGTAGTGAGCTGCATGCGAGTACACGCTGGAGTCTCACTACCATTTCTATTTACCCCCTCATATCTGTCTAGGCCTGGGCAACCTGACAGTATCTTAGCCCACGTGCAGTCTCTGACTGTGTGGCACTTTGCCTGGATCAGGCTTGTGCTTTCATACATACATACATACCTCCAGTGTGAGCGGTCAAAAGCATATCTCCTGCTCGGTTAAAACACATCATTTGTCATCACGAACATCACCATGTCAGCGATCATTTATCCCGTTCGCCTCGATATATTTTTATCAAAAGGATGTGGTCTATTGGTGAAACATTTATCTCGTTGATTTTTGGTGATTGTGTACTGTTTTTGCCTTAAACTAACGTAGAGCTGAAATTTCGAATATTTTTAATAATGCTTTTAAATTCTAAACAGTTTCAAATGGTATGTCACTTCTATGTTAAAGTTGGCACGTCCAATCTGTTCAGTCACACGCACCCCGCGACCGATTTCGTGCTTTTTGCACTCATCAGGTAGGGACAATACAATCAGTATCCGCATGCCTTGCAATGGTCAAGGATGAAATATTTATTTCGTTAATATTGTGTGATTGTGTACCGTTTTTCGCATTAAATCAACGTAGATGTGAAATTTCGAACATTTTCTAATAAACAATTTGGATTGTATTCTTTCTCTATTTTTCAGGTGTGATACTGTAAAATGGATCTTTATTTGGCCGTTAAGAATTATGTATCTAAAATGATCACCACAGCTGGTGCTGGTATGAAAGTCTTATTGGTGGATGATGAAACACTGAAGATTACGAGCCTAGTTTACTCCATGTCTGAAATAATGAAGCAAGAAGTTTACCTAATTGAGAGAATTTCTTTGCCACGCGAGCCTCTGGAACACCTGCGATGTGTGTGCTTCTTGCGCCCAACAAAAGACAACGTGGAACTGTTATCTCGAGAATTATCCAAACCAAATTATTCATCGTATTTCGTATTTTTTAGTCATAGTCTAACCAAGCAGTCGCTGAAACAACTTGCTGAAGCTGATGAACACGAAGTCGTTTCGGAAATGTATGAATATTATGGTGATTATATGCCGCTTTCGCCATTTTTATTTCACATCGACATGCCAAATGTTCTTCAAGGTAATCGAGGAGCTTCACCATATTCACTCATGCGATGTACCGAAGGAATCACATCAGTGCTGTTGGCGCTCAAATTATTCCCCATCATTCGGTATTGCGGATTTTCCGAGGCTGCTCGTCAGTTGGCGGAATCTGTTCGTTCCTTCATCTCGCGTGAGTCGGTTCTTTTCGACTTTGGTCGTCAGTCTGATACGAACACTTTGCTACTCATCCTAGATCGACGACAGGATCCTGTAACTCCTTTATTGACACAATGGACGTATGAAGCCATGATACACGATCTTATCGGTATTCAACAGAATCGCATTTGTCTGTCTCATGCACCAAATGTGCGACCAGAGTTGAAAGAAATAACGCTTTCTCGGGAATTCGATGACTTTTTCCGCGATAATCAATACTCCAACTTTGGCGAGATAGGCCAAGCGATTAAAAAATTAGTCGAAAACTTTCAGAAAGCATCCCGAACAGTAGATACAAAAAATGTTGAAAGCATAAGTGACTTGAAGAAATTTCTGGAACACTATCCTGCTTTCCGGAAGGCGTCTGGAACAGTAGAGACCCACGTTGCCGTTGTATCTGAGTTATCCCATTTGGTGAAAGAGCGTGCGTTACTGGAACTAAGTGAAGTTGAGCAAGAATTAGTTTGCCATGATAACCACAATTCTTGCTTGAATCGAATTAAAAGCTTACTCAATGACCCACGTGTTTCGCTTTTCGATGCACTACGTCTGGTTCTTCTGTATGCTTTACGCTACGAAAGTAATACGAAAGAGCTTACCATGTTGACCAACTTGTTGGTTTCTCGCGGTGCTACAAACAACGACTTGGAATTGATTCGGCGATTGCTAGAGTTTTCTGATTCTCAAATTCGACCGGACGGAATAACATTATTCCATGCCATAAGAAACGTAGCTGGAGGTCACAGCTTCAACGGTCAGACTGCCACAAATGCTGTGGCCATGCTAACGAAACGCCTCGTCAAAGGTCTCAAGGGGGTGGATAATGTGTACACACAACATGAACCAATTCTATGCGAGATAGTAAATGACCTGCTCAAAGGTAGTCTACGTGAATCTGCCTTTCCGTATCTGTCTTCTATTGGCTCTTGGGTTGGAACACCCACCTTGCATCGCCCCCAAAAAATTATCCTGTTTGTCATTGGAGGTGCTACCTATGAAGAGGCACGTGCTGTCTACAGGCTCAATGCAGCAACCCCGGGCGTCGACATTCTGCTGGGAGGCACATCTATTCACAATTCTCGGACGTTTTTGGATGAAGTTCGTGCCGCTACCAGCCAACCCAGTGCAAAACAGAATAAGATATCACAGAGCCATGCGAAAGAAACCACACAGCGAGCGTTCGGTAAACCTCATGTACGCTACGAACTGCTAGACTAACTGCTCTTTGCGACAAATGCATAGTGCAATACTACAACATCATTGTTGTCTTGTCTGTGATTTTGATTTAAAGTGTCGAACATTTTTAATACAATCGCTTCTTTGATTTGTGCCGTTTTTCCGTGTGAATTATTTTGCTGTTTTGGATGTCGAAAATACCGCGCATTCTAATGGATCCTATCCATTAGAATTTCGTTAAATCGGGAACTTGATGTGTGTTAGTTGGGCAATCCGGTTTATTGTTCCTAGCCAAGACACCGTTGTTGTTGGACTCCTTCTGTCGTTGTCAATAATGGAAGTACATCACAAGCGCATGGTTGCATGTCTCAGTGTTTAAAATGACTAAACAGTCTGATTAAGAGCGAAAGGAAGTATTCGGTCGATTGGCGGCAGTTGCGCGCGATGGCATGAACTACGTTCAGCGGCTTCTCCCTAGCTTGGGCATGACGTGATAAAAAGCGTCTTTTCAGCCGGCGTCGGTGTATAAGCATTGATCAACTTAATGGTATCACTTCAGATTTAGAATCCAAATCAGTTCGATTCCACTGCATCATAATAGTCATAGACATCATTACACTGGTAACAAGTACCAAGTGCTTAACTGCCATACAACAATGACATAGTAAAAAAATTCTAAATGCTATAAGGAAGGGTGGGACCTAAAAAGCTACTGAACCTATAAAAGATTGGACACGGGCAAACTTGAATGAGGTACCTACACCTCGAATCAAACATGCATTCAAGCAAGTGTTGAGAACGAGTAGAGCGAAATCAGCATGACAGCTTCCTTGCGGCTTTCACGCCACTTCACTTGACAACAGACAAGATCAATCAAACACTCCAAAAAGATGTCTACAACAACACCGCCACTGAACACGATTTCGGGCCATGTCGCCAATGGTAAGAAGCTACTGTGAATTCTCATCTTTTGGACTCCAAACTGGAAGACGGATCGCACCAACCACAGCTAGTTTAAATGTCAAAGCCTTCATCTGTTTGAGCCGAGTTAGGAGTGGTAAACATGACCGCGTTAGGAAAACGATGATTTCCCATTCGCACTACGCGGCCTAATCAGCGTCTATGCGCGTTAAATTGCTTTTCGATATCTACGTTGCTACCAAAGATACTATTACGGATAGTTGCGCTACATATCCGACGGTGCCAAGTAACTCCAGCGATTGCCGAAGACCTACAGGCGTCTTACTTTTTCTTTTAACAGTGTCCAGGTTTTACATCCGTACTGTAGCCTTTAGCCTTATAGACCATACCATTGAGCTTTAGAGACAAACCTGTTTGACGCCACAGACGATTTAAGTTAAGAAAAGCTATCGTAACCCTGGAAATGCCAGCTGAAATCTCCTTATCTAAAAAAGCGTTGTTAGTAATATAACTACAGAAATAAGTAAAACGGTCTACACTCGCAAGTTCCTCACTGTTGAGGCTTAGCGCTCTTTTGGTAGGATCAATATCCTGTAACAGAACTTTGCACTTGGAAGCTGAAAACCGCATACCGAAGGATGGTATGTTACTACATGTCGGTCTAAAGTAGACTTAACATCCACCTAAGAATCGAAGAGTAGAACTACTTCGTCGGCATAATATAAAACAAGTTTCTTATCGGGAGCTATCTGAATTTCCGGTGTCGGTACACCTGTATTTCATGCATCCATTATGGTGTCAACTAAACAAATTGTACAAAAGTGGAGAAATTGGGCACCACTGACCGTAAGAAAGTTGGCTGTCAGGCTATTGTACACCTTAACGCGTTCAGAACTATAGGAATAAAGCGCCTGAAATATGTTAACGTACTTTTATGGGACATTTGAGTAGTAAGGTATTAAATAATACGTTCCTATCGACCGAATCAAAAGCACCTTTAAAATCAAGAAAAATCGAAACAGTGGGCTGCCTGTAAGTATGATGTTCTAGGGCTTGCCGAAGAGTGAATATGTGATCCACACATTCTCTACCGGGACGAAATCCTGCTTGCTTTTCACGAATTTCTGATTCTGTGTAATGTAAGGCGCCGGATAATTACTGGAACAAGAAGCCGGGTAATGACGGGCGTAAGGTTTCCTGTGATTGGAGAATGAAGTACGCACAACTTTTAAAAAAGTATGATTATAGATTCTCCTCAACACGGGAGAATATTTTCCGTGTCCCATACCCTACGAAAACGATAAACTAGAGTCCTTAATAGAATATCGCCACCGTCCTTGAACAGAACCGGGGCCAGCTGCCCTAAATCTCTCCATTGACTCAATATCAAGCTTGATTTCGGTCTCGCTCGGTGGCGTTAAACCAACCGACCAGGGTTCACAACACAAAATAGATGGTAATGGACCATCTGCAGCTGGCTAGGTAGATTGTTCATGAAATTGCTCCGCCAAACGAGACAACAGGCGCTATTTGTTAGTAATTAAGGCACCATCGTTCTATGTGATTGTTACGCTAAATCCAATGATTTTAGAACCTGCAGATCGATTTAGCTGAAGCGGATTTCGAACATTATCCGAATTGCTTGCATGCCTTTAAAGCGAAATTAGACGAATTTTTATTGAATTATTCGTTTCCCGAACACTTATATACTGCTCAATAGAATTGCTTATCTTGCTTGTTGCTTTTTGACCATTAAAAACCTTCGATTACCTTAAATTTTTGCTGCCACCACACTTCCCTATCTGATCGAATGCTACGCTTGAGCTTATTTCTGGTCTGTCTTCATTCTGCATTATATTGCGAACCAAAAGGAATCCTTCGTGTTTCTTCTAGCAATCGAAGGCTAGCCCGGGAGTTCCAGTGGGACCTTCTGCTATAGGCGAAACTGCCACACACCGACTCTAGGGAATCCTGCATTACAGTAGCAATCGCTTTCAACGGCTGTGATATTTTCGGGCACTGCAGTTGAAAGTTTATCTAATAAACAGCCACGATAGGCTTGCTGAATTGCGGGATCCTAAAGCTATGTGTTTAGAGATGACTGTCTTAGAACCAGACAATTTTAATGTCAATATCGGTCGAAGGAGCGCGTGATCATTATCCACGCTAGTGTTCCATAAAAACGAGTCCTCAATGCAGCCCCTTTATCTAGCGCTGATAGCAAGATGGTCAATTTGTTTCCATGGCTGATCACCGTTAGGCGGACGCCAATTGCACACTGCCGCATTTTTATGTCTAAACGAAGTGCTACTATTAGGTAGTCTGTGCTGCGCACATAGGTGAAGAAAGCGTTCGCCATTATCTGCCGCTGAGCATCAACACTGAATGAACCACCGGGTTGTGACTCAGTATTACCTAAGTGACCAAGTTGAGCATTCATATCCCCAGCAAGAATAATGATATCGGTAATCTGCGCGTTGTAAGTGTGCAGAATTCGTCATAGAAGATACTTTTGCTGTGATCAGTGCATAAGTGGCAACTACGAACAAGCAGCGCTTACTTTGAGTTCGCGAAGTAGTGTTGATAGACGTCACACATCCTGCTACTGACGGGAATCTAGCCTAAAATTGAGCTTTCAGACATATACCTACACCCGCTGAGGAGGAAGCAAATGTCATCTGAGCAACGCAAAAGTACCTGTTGGAAAGAGTTGGTGCAATCAATTTTATTATCGTAGAGGGTTGATAAAGTATTGTCTCCGATAAGCAACAAATATCGATAGACAGAGGGCAAGAGAAGCTTACCCCCTGATTGACAGAGCGTTCGTACATTCATGGCACCTACGAATTCAGACGTGCGCGGTTCTCTAAAGTGTGTTAAGCTTCATACAAGGATATCATACTGGACGCTGATGGAGCTCGATAGCCTGGGAGGGCATTTCATCTAAGGGAAGAAAAACCCTGATTTTCAACCTCCGCTGCCTTGCGGGATACCTGATCGCGGGAAAGGCAACTCCTTGCAGGTCGTATTTGGTTGTGCAAAGGCTAGAGAAGCTGACTCGAACAAACGCCGAGTGGTGTTTGGGACGCCGCTTTGTACTCAAATTCCCAAGAGTCTTCATTGAAGCCGACTCATCCTCCAGAAAGAGATAGTCGCACAAAAGTAAGTACGCTAATGGATAAGAATTAAAAAGCGGGAAAGAGGAGGGGATAGAAAAAGACGTGCACGACACCGATGCACTATCGAATTTCACTTATTTGTGAGTGTCATGGTGGTATGTGGGCTGGGATACTGTCAGGTCGCCAATGCGTAGACAGGAGAACAATTAGGGTTTTCGGTCAAGGTCTTTGGCTAAAGAGCCATACCCACAAGGCAGTGCTGCTCGGTTCTGCAACCTTTACTACGCCCTTTCACACGACAAACACAACTCCAAGCAGTCGAGGCAAACGTCATACAAACAGAAGATTTGGTTTCTGGACAAATATGGAAAATGATAGGTGATTTCGTTCCATATGCTACGTTTCCGGTGCATTATAAGGTCAGTGATGGACAACGTTACTGTCGTTGCGGTGACCGGGCACTTTAGTCAGGAAGCGTCGCCTAACTGAAACCAATTTTTATCCGAAGTTATCGTGATAAGCAAGTCTTCCCTAGATCTTGTGTCGACAGGTGTAAGTCAGTGTAGTGGGCTCGTTTGAGTGGAATGTGGAAGAAACTCACAACAATTCTTCCTGATACCCACTATGTGAAAAATTATCGTTTATTTAAAACAAGGTTTATAAAAAGTTGTAATAAATCATTTGACGTGAATTCAAACAGCAGAAATGCAGTGGTTTAGACGATGAATCATCACTCGGACAATATGTTCCAACTTGGGGTTCGTCGTGCACCGTACCGTCTAGAATAGAAAAGTGAATCAAACACAGAGAAACGAATAACAACTGGTTGGAATGACAGAATAATTTAGGGATAAGTTACAGTTCCAGAATCTTGAAGTTAGGCATACTACAATCAAAAGTTTATACGTCATTTATCCTGTCCAAATACTACCAGAAACGATGTTACGATGGTTTTAACGGAACCGTCTTTTTGGTCATTAAAACGTGAGAACTCAAACGCAGAAGGAAAATGGCTGTGTTTGTTTAGACGAATTTTCATATGTGAAAGAACTATTTTTTAAGGTCACGGAATCGGTGTTATTCCGTATTATTGTCATTAGCTTCTCGATATGTGCGGTTGTGCTTCCCGCAACAATACGTATTTTATCGCACTAGCGTTCGAGATGCGCTGATAACCCTGTCCACTGTCGCAGCTGAACGGTGCGTATCATATCCAGAATATTAGCGTAGCCATTGCTTTTTCTAAGCCAACCGAAACTTAACTATGTGTATTGTTAGCCTCGATCTAATCAGATATTGTTCAATAGTTGAAGCGAAATGCCTTAGTATGAGAACAAAGTGCGGGAAACAGGTTTACTGACATTGCGGTGGAAATGTAACTCACGGTAAAGCAAGGCAGCAAGAAAATAGTGGAACATGCTAAAAGCTGGAATTAGTGAAAAATGATAAAGAAACATTGTCACGTTGGATGATGCTTCGACTTACAAGGTCGGTTAAATCGATTTCGGCAACATGCGAATCCACACGGACTAAAACGGATTTGGCTTCTGGGCTGATTTCGTCAACCCCTAAACATCCCATTCCGAAAGCATCTTGCAGTGCTACTTCTAAGGCCATGTGAAACTGCTTTTTGCTTGGTTCCACCAATTGTGGGAGACCTGGAAAAGAGGGAGGGGTTACAAGTCTCGATGGTCAAGTCAATTTTCGACAAGCGTTTTAGTAAGGATTCTTGATTTCCCGTACCTCTGGGTGGCATGCCTTGCATGGCAGCTCTGAGAACCACGTTCTGGACGGCATCCGCATACATGTCGTTGGTCGGATTCGACTGCCACTGATAAATGCGAAGAAATGATCACATTTAGAATAGTAGGAAAGCTTAGAAAATGATAGGATCATCGCTATAATGGCCTCATTTTAGCGATGCATAATAGCAACCAGTCGTGTGGAAAGCAGAGTCCCGGCAATGAAAAGATTTAATTTAACTAACATTTCTCAATCAAACTGCAAGTACATAATCACTCATTAAGCGCACAAAGTGCGTCAAAATTAGTTGAAAAAGTAATGTGGAATAAGGAATCTAGGACAGACAACTGTATTGTATGGCGCAGCCGCTTAGCGTGACAGAGAAAGGAACGGAGAGAATAGTAAGCACAGACATACAGGCATGACATGCCCTGATATCCCACTTAGCAAACGACAGTAATGAAATGAATTCCACAGAGGTTTAGAATCACCAACTTTTACATGTAATGTCAACCCTAATGGTGATGCTCACCTCCAACGTGACTTGTTGCGGCTTCCAGCAGACGGTGACTGCATCGAAAACGCGAAATTGAACAAATTCTGATTTTTGCGACAAAACTTCCAGAATGCCGGCCAGCAAAGACAGGTGGAATTTCAGCAAGTGTGAACTGCCTCCAAACGGAATGGATATAATCTGATTGACTGTGGTGGTGGCGAGTTCCGTGTAAGCTAGACCGGAAGCATGCATTCGAGTTAAAAACCGCATGAAACGTATTTTTGACAATTATATTCGTACCCTTTAATACTATTTCAATGCAACGTTGATATGTAACATATACGGATCATCCATGGTTCAAGCAAGAGCCACACGGTTGAACACATTGACTATGCAAGACTTTTAACTAAATTTGGTGGTCGCAATGGTAGTGGTAACTTATTCTTTCGCAATTGGGAAAGTGCATTAACTTAAGGGAAATCCACGGTAGTGAGGACAGCATTTTCGCCAATGAAAAACCAATACCGTGGCGCTTCGAAATCAGGTATGTGCTTCGGCCTGAAAGAAGAATACTATTATAAGTGAGGTTTCGATTGCATTCATTCTGAGTCTAGGAGGGTGTTGACGGTGTTTTTGTAATCGTTACCTAATTGTGAATCCGCGTGAATAACTAGATTTCTCGCGGTCAAAATGCGTTCAAGAAGTTCGACAATCGCAATTAAGTATGCGAAGCCGATTCCGCGTGGTCGATGGCACATTTGAACAACGTTTATACAGCAACTTATGTGGGCTTCGTGACTCACTAAACTGCAAGTCAGCATGATAGCAAAAACAAAAATGCGATTGATTGATCTGAGCTTCATAAACGGTGACAACACTGGCCCTATTGTCTTTGAACGAAATTAAAACCTGGGTTTTAATTGCGTTGGGATACCTATTACGATTTCAACATTCACCTTGTAACATCTGGCTATGTTACTGGTACCTCCGTACACTAAATACCGGGATTATTCATCATGATACTGTTATTGATTCCCTGTCACCACGCAGCAATCAGTCACCATTTTTGTTAGGGATCTGAAATGTGACGCACAGAGACACCGTATGGGCTGAGATATTATTCGGATCTAGAAAGAAGAAAGCAATAACGGCACTGAATGAAAAAGTTGTCAAAATATTGGGTCAAAATGGCTCGAAATCGGTACATTCCATACAAAATTTTGTAAGTATTCCATAGCATCCATGTGTATACTAAAGTAATTGAACATAGTCACTTTGCCGAGAAGCGGGTAAAATCTGTGAGAGCATTTAACGATAACTCGAACATAGTTTGAGGAGGAAAGTAAACTAACATGGAAGTTCCTCGGGTGTTAGAATGTGGTAAGCGAAATTCTTTTTGACTAACACGCCGGAAATCGGTTGATTGCTTTTCGGTGGGTTTTTTGCCAAGCTACCCAAAACTTTGGCCACCTTTTCACCTCGGAATCGCAGATTAACCGGCTCACAGTTTTTCGGCGTGAACAGTTCTAGGCAACACGAGTCGTCATCCTCGTATTCCCGTTGTAGCGCGCCAGCCAAGCGGAGCATCTCGTTTTGCTCTCCGTGGACAAGAATCTAGCAGTAAACGAAAATGCCCGTGTGGGCCATGGATTATCATGTGTTCAGAGTAGTGAAATGGAACAACGACTATTCAGAAGCTTGGACGAACAAGCAAAATTCATGTATGAAATCACAAGCCTGATCCATGCAAAGTGTCGCACAATCATAAACTGCAAGACCTAAATAGATATAAGAAAGGTAAAATGGCATTGAATCTCTAGTGTATTTCCGCATGCAACTTAGTGCCGATGGCAAACCAATTTAACACGATGTTAGTTGCGCAGTACTGAGGTACTACACATCCGTGCAGAGCGAAATGCGGCCGACTAATACTTCTGCAGTGAATCACTGGTAGTAGAGACTATTTCTGAAAAGTTTAACGTTTGTCATCAACAAACAGATTCCTTGTAGCAAAATTTTCGTAAGCATTCATCAAATAAATAGTTTAGTTTAGCGAGTATGTGGTATGGTATGAAAGCACAAGCCTGATTCAGGCAAAGTGCCGCACAGCCAGAGACTGCACGTAGGTTGAGATACTGTCAGGTTGCCTAGGTCCCATTCACGTCCCTCATCGCTTCAACTATAATCAGCAGTCTAACAAGAATAGTGACCATGAATGGCAATTGATTAGTTAGATTAACGTCTCACTTGTTAATCGAAGTAGCACGTCATTCGCTTCTTGCGACTCTTTCATGCGAGTAGGCGCATTCCACGGACCATCTTAGTGCCCCTACTTTGTATTCTCTCCAAGAAGTCGCATTCGCCTTTAGACTGAGGAAATGCAACGGGTAGCCCATATTCCAACAGAGGACGAACATACGCAGAGAAAAGTGTCTGGAACATTTGCGGGGTAATGGTCGCAAATGAACGCCGAATCGCCCAGAGCATCCTGGTAACGCTGCCTATTCTCCGACAAGCGTCAGCCTTCGACTTCAAGGAATCCATAACCAGAATCCCTAAGTCTTTTTCGACCGTCACCGCTCTAATAGGCTTACCTCCAAGAAAGTATTCACCACCAGTGTCATCGGAGTATATGCGCATGACCACTGTCTTGTCCTCATTTATAGGCTGTGACCAGCGATGTGTCCAGCTGACTAAGTCATCAAATGCTTGTTGCAGTTGCTTGTGGCCATCGCAGGAACTGAAAGAGGCCCACAGTTTCAGATCATCCGCGAATAAAAGACAATCGATAGCTACCGCGTCCCGAATATCATTCACGAAAATTTTGAATAACAATGGGCGAAGGGCAGATCCCTGCGGCACTTCGGAGCTGATCGAAATCAACGGATAAGTGTTAACGACATAATCGTTTGGTAATCTATGTAAAATAACGCTGGTATGTACTCGCATTAAATGCGCCGGCGCTCGCTGCTGGCAGGTTGCCGAGACCTACAACGAAGTTAAGAATGCTGGGAAAAACAATGCAAAAGACCATGACCGTGTCTAATGGGAGAAAACATCTACTGCTTCGTACTAAATAAACTAGATATGAGCAATATACCCGTGTATCAGAACTCTCTGACAAACGATGAGTAATTCCGGCAGATTAAAGCCGATTGGCGTAGCCATAATTGACTTAGACAGCAAACAATCAACAGTCCAAAACTACCGATATGTCGAAAGAGACAGAGACAATCTCCGTGAATCTTTTTGCAAGATGTGTAGCATAAATGCATATTTCCAATAAGCGAAAAACTGGTATGGTATGGTATGAAAGCACAAGCCTGATCCAGGAATCAGAGACTGTACGTGGGCTAAAATACTGTCAGGTTGCGATTTCGAGGATAAATCCTCATTTGCAAATTTGAAATTTAGCTTTTATATGGGAACTAATCTAAGTCCCACAGTTGGTGCAATGTAGCACCGGTAACTGTTTGGAATATTTTTGCAACATTCCAATAACAGCATGGTGGTAGTTTTTGTTTAAAGTCAGATTTTTATTAATAAGTAGTATATGACGTTCCAAACAGTTACCGGTGCCCATTGCACCAACTGTGGGACTTAGATTAGTCCCCATATAAAAGCTAAATTTCAATTTGCAAATGAGGATTTATCCTCGAAATCGCAAATAAATGGGTTTAGCACAAAGTCAGAACGGCGTTCGAATGTCAGGTCACGGATACGCATACCTGATGAGCGGCAATAACCGCGAAACCGGTCGTGTGCTTCCATACTGTCAGGTTGCCCAGGCCTAGACAGATATGGTAAAGTAACTGGTAGTCGTATAGAGGCTGAATATTTCAGGTACCTCGGTTCATGCGATTGCTGCTATGGTTACACGCATCAAAATAATATCCTCGCAGATTTCAGCTCTCACGAAGTGAATTACGCAATGACAATATGTAACAATTTTCCTACGAATTGCTCTTTGCGAAAAACCTATTCATGGGGCATCATGTGAAAGTGAAGATAAGTAAACAACAAGTTTTCGGGAAGCTCTTTGTTATCGGCAATGCAGTTGTGGGATAAAGGTTACACATTGAAACAAAATAATCCGTCGTACCAGAGTGAGATGGTCGATATAGTTTTGATAATGAAATTTATTTGACGTACCACATAATTTGGCTTCAGTTCGCGGATAAAAGCACTGGTTTGTTGGTAGTCAGTGTGCGCTGAAAAACTGATATAATCCACAGAGCACTTCAACGGAAGCATTTGACCGGACATGGTTGGCACTTCGGCAGGTAAGGAAAGAATCTGTTTGGCTGGCGTGCCTTCTACACAATAACCAGCGATGATGACACCGTTCCGTTTGTCTGTGCACCAATTTTCGAAAAGTTCACGGCTCATACCGGATTGCATCATACCCGGACTTGCCATCACCACACATGGTCCCGAATCATCGAAATGTTCAATGCTCTAGAGGGGAAATGTCATGTGATGTGCGTTTTGACGATGAATGGGAAACTAGGTGTTCAACTACATGTCGAACAAGCAAACTACGATCATAGTTAACCTGTCACTGAAGAATAATCCACAAACTATGTGTAGAAGCAATGATTTAGCATAATCAAATATAGTATAGTACATAGTTGGCTGGAAACCTTAAGAGATATGACTGCAAACCAAAGTTAGTGGTGCCAATGTATTTTAATGTGTCCTAATTTTTAATCGGTATACTATTATATAATATTTTATGGAAAAACAAAAAATCATATGCTGTGAAACTACAAAAACAAGCTGCTTTTCGCGCATTTGATTAATCTGCTTGCCCGCTTTCCAGTTTTTCACGCGCTTGCTTATTTGCTTTTCCTGCTTCATATTGCTTGGCAATTTGTCTGGCTCCAGACTTGTGTATCATGATGATGATGATTGCACTATAACATACCTGTGCATGAATTTGTATGTAAAATCACAAGCCTGCAATCAATAAAAGTGTCGTACAATCATAAACTGCTTGTGAGTTAGGACTAGACAGAAAGAAAGAAATATTGATAGTGAGTGTAGCGTATTCTCGCGGGTGGCAATCAACTTACTCAAACAACTTTGGTGTGTCACTATTGCGCAACCCGACTAAGAGCGACAAGACAATATGCATATAAAAATGGCCACGAAAAAGTGTCTTTCAGATAGACGAATAGTTCTCAAAAAGCAAATCACAGTAAACACTACTACCGAGCCTAAAGGAAACCGAACCCCAAATCAGGAATTAGTAGTTGTACTAAATAAATAGCAGGCAAATATTAGTTTCAAAAATCGCATTTCGCGAACAGTTAAAGGCTTACCTTCAAATTGGAAATATATCTAAAACAAAACGGGTTGTTATTGGCCAGTTGATTTCTGATGTTGTCATTCATAGCATGTATGTAAGTCTGATAGACAGCCATGCATTTGCGTGCCAATTGACTAGCGTAGTATATAGGTATGTCATGTAGTTCTGGGTGTGCTGCCCAGTATTCATCCAGAATCAGCATGAGCTCTTGCGCACGACCGAGGGCGAACGCCGGGATCAGACATCGTCCACCTCTGCTCACGATATCATGTACCAATCGCGTAAAACGGGCCTCGCGTTCCTCACGTTTATCGTGAATGTGAATACCATAAGTTGACTCTGTGATGAGGACATCGGGACGAACTGGGGGCACTTCCGCAGACATTAAATGTCTGTCTTCTTGACGACTAAAGTCTCCGGTATAGAGGATCTGAACAAAAATCGGTTGGCCGTAATGAGCATACCTTCACTCCAGCGATCTCAATAAGAAACATCGCGGCACCAAGAACATGTCCAGCATGATATGCCGTGAATTTGATTCCATTAACTTCTAATTCTTGGTGAAAATCCAATGTGTCGATCCCATCTAGGCTGGCTACGATATCGCGATCCGTATACAGTGATTGATCTGGAACACCAGAGGAATTGCTAAATGGAAATTATCCAGAATGGTCTGAAAATTACCTGACACGCACGAAATCTGCAAGTAGATATCGGTAGATGGCCTTTGTTGCATGGGTCATATAGCACTTTGCACGAGATCCTGTTTTTAGCAACAAGTGGGGTAAGCCACCGCAATGGTCAAGATGAAAACTGTGGAACTGATTAATATTTGGATATCATACTGGCTGATCAGAATCAAATCTGTTGTATGGATATCAGGTATAGCATCAATAAAAGGAAGACTCTCCTTGTTGCGAAGGCCTGGATGGATACCACAATCTAGCTGCATACGAAAAAATCACATGAAAAATTCAACATACAATTATTTTCTTTCCTTTGAAGGTCAGTAAGATGCAGGACCTTCCAACTTCTTGGCCAGCACCACTATAAAATTGGAGTAAATATATGAAGAATGATTGAAATGTATCAAGTGTGAAATCATAGGCAAAAAGTGGCAGAGTCATGGACTGCATGTGGGCTGAGATGCTGTTATGTTTCTCAAGTCTATTTATGTAAGTATATGTGTATGTATAAAATCATAAGCCTGGGTCTAGACAGAGTGTCGCATCCAGAAAATGCACGTAGGCTAAGATATTATATGTACGGGCTGGCTTGCCGAAATACCTCCACGTGGTGCCAGCTGGGTGGGCTCGGTTCTCCGAGCTCAGCGAAAGGTTCGGCGGTGGTGTCTGAGGGTGTGGTGGGTTTTCGCCTGGCAAGCGTTCTCCCTATAAAAAGCCACGAAAATCCAATGATGACATCACGACGCGGCGGATGTGACTCGCCGCTCCAAAAGTCACTGCTCTTTGTCCTATCCAAGGACATTGTATGGTGCACAGGCAAAAACTGAAGTCACCAACCTATCAATGGGGTTATCGGGCTCCGAACTGGAAATTCCCAGAAAAGGGCGTATGAACCGCTTCGTCGGTCACCGGCCACCGATAGGTGCGAACCTCTCTCGCTCCACTGCCTTGTGGGTAAAGGCTCGGGGTGGGACCCCCTAAACGAAATCTCCCCTACTTCGGTGTAGGCAACCGGGTAGTATCATGCCTACGTTCAACGTTTTCAGGGTGGCACTTTTTCATTTTTAAATGATTGTATATATATATATATATATATATATATATATATATATATATAATATTATACGTTCACGATTTGCCGATGACACACGCTTTTTTGTACCCCCCTTCTTCGCTTTTTTACATCTCATTTGTTTATGTTGAACTGTATCAGTTTGTGCCAAATATAATAATATAATTTATGTACGTGTGCTTGCATCTAGATTTAAAGCCTGTAATGTAGGAGTGTTTGCATAACATTGTATGTTGTCAAGCGGAGTGACGAGAAAAGCTTGTTATGATGCATGACAGTGAAAGCCGCAAGGAAGCTGCCGTGCTGATGTTGCTCTACGCGTTCACGAAACTTGTTTGAATGCATGTTCCATTCGAGGTGTAGGCACCTCTTCCCAGTTTGTTCGTGCTTACTCTTCTATAGAAGCCGTAGCAATTTAAGTCCCACCCTTCCCCACCTTTTAGGATTTTACTTTTACATGGTTGTATGGCAGTTAAGCATTCGGTACGTGCTACCGGTGTAATGCTGTCTTTGATGATGATGAATGTTAGGGTGCCCAAGCCTAGACAGATAATAGAATTAAAATGGAAATGGTAGCGAGATTCCAGCATGTTTTCGCACGCAGCTCACTACAGGTGAAAAATCTATATAGCACAAAAATATTGAATGATTGCAGATTTGCGCAGGAAATGTTCAGGTGACTTGTAGTGTTTTTGACGAGTACAGTACAAGTTCAATTAACGTTGGTAAGACAGGTTGAACAGCTGAGAGTGTAGGATGGTCAACCGTATAATCAATTTTAGGAGCGCTTAGGATGGTATCAACTTTCTTGTAATTTTCATTTCACATAATAATAAGTTAACAGTTCCCTTAAACTAATAAACATGCATAAATAAAGTTTTATTCTTCTTCTTCTCTTCTCTTTCTTCTTTAATATTCAAAAAGCGTAAAATGTTCAGAAACTTCGAGAAATGGGCTGTGGGATGTTTTACAATAGAATCAGCAGCAGCAACGGTTCCGAAGCGAGCTTGGCATTGATAATATGAATCGATGCGTGAATGTCATCAAAACATGATGAAATTAAACAGCTGAGTGAAATGAATAAAATGAATAAAGCATATGCAAAATATATTAAAGATGCTAAGAGTTTACGTAGCGGGAAGCAGTGGCATTAGCACGAGAAACATGTGGATTTCACAACAACAATAGTTTATCATCACCAACTAAAAAAGCAAGACCAGCTAAGATCAAAGCTTTCAAACATATTTAAGGCATAGCTAACAATCCCGATATCGGATAGCATGGATCTAAAACAGGAAAACGGATTTCGCCGATTACCGCAATACTGATAGTCAAACCATTGTATCATTGCGGGAAATGTGGTTTTCAATCGATAAGTCAGAGGTTCAAAACCTACTGCGGTTATACATTACGAAAATAAGTGTTTAATCCCGAATCTCCACATCAAATGCAAAACGAAAAAATAACCAACATAAAAAAAGAAATTTCGTCCAATGTGTGAGTCTGGTTTCGTCCTAATAAAACCGAAAATAAGTTCGAGCCCTCTTGGTTTGAATTGATTGATAATGAAGAAACACTAGCTAGGTCGTGAATAGTATGTATTTAGGAAATCACAAGCCTGATCTAGGCAAAGTGACGCACAGTCAAGGGGTGCACGTGGGCTAAGATACTGTCAGGTTGCCCGTGCCTAGACAGATAAAGAAAAGCTACATAACAATGGCAGTGAGACCTTGGCGTGTACTCGCATGCAGCTCATTACCCATGACAAATCAATTTAGCACGGCGTTAGCTGCACAGCGCAGAAGTACTGCACGATTGCACATCCGTGCATGAATAGTAACAACTGACTAGTAAACAAATAACAGTTATTGCACACTTGGAGACGTTGGATGGTACAACCGCGGGAATTACAACTTTCGCAGCCGTAGAACCACAAAGCTACACCCGTGACAGTAAACTCTGCGCTAGAATTCAAGTGGCTGCACGAGATGCTTAGGTTTTAGTGTGGTCACTCTGAAAATGCGTACACAATCTTCGTCGTCATACGAAGCGGTATTACTGAAACAACTACCAAGATAAATGATCATCCCCGAGTGACAAGTTAACAAATTTGATTGACGGATGTCAAAAGAAACACTGCACTCGGGCGGTATAAAACGCGTTCTATAGGAGAATACAATTGAAACAGCTGGGTTGTTAAAAGTAGACAGGCGGCGAGTGTGAGTCCAGAAGAACTACATCATAAACAGTACAAATCGAGAGGTTTTCCATCTAACATTCTGAAATTTGGGTGCGCTCGCAGCATAACTCAATAGTAGCAAAAATTAAAAAAAATGAAAATGAGAAATAGCATTCCCTCCGGATCAAACTAGTGGTCGGAAATTTTCTTTAAAATTTAACGTAGACCGGTGATCGTACGAAGGGCTCCGTTTGTTTTAATTACTTTGTGAAACAACTATACAACAAAGTGTTGTTGTTGGTCAATAAATATTGCGCTGATCTAAGATCCATCGACAAACTCTATGAGGAAGGAATCCCAGCCTCCTGCTTTCGAAATTTGTTCTGTGTAATGCTAATATTCGGATGCATATTATATGGTATGGTATGAAAGCACAAGCACGATCCAGGCAAAGTGATGCACGGTCAGAGACTGCACGTGGGTTAAGATACTGTCAGATTGCCCAGGCCTAGACAGATATGAGAATGCAAAAAGAACAGGAGATGGTAGTTAAACTCCAGCCTGTTTCAGCATGCAGCTCACTACCTCTGGCCAATCAATTTAGCACGGTGTTAGCCGCACAGCACAAAGTACTGCACGATTACAGGGCATAAAATGGCATTGGACTGATCGAAATCAACGGATAAGTGTTAACGTGGACAAGAATCTAGGAGTAAACGAAAATGTTTGTATGAGCCATGGATTATCATGTGTTCAGAGTAGTGAAATGGAACAACGACGATTCAGAAGCTTGGACGAACAAGCAAAATTCATGTATGAAATCACAAGCCTGATCCATGCAAAGTGTCGCACAATCATAAACTGCAAGGCCTAAATAGATATAAGAAAGGTAAAATGGCATTGAATCTCTAGTGTGTTTCCGCATGCAACTTAGTACCGAGGGCAAATCAATTTAACACGATGTTAGTTGCGCAGTACTGAGGTACTACACATCCGTGCAGAGCGAAATGCGGCCAACTAATACTTCTGTAGTGAATCACTGGTAGTAGAGACTATTTCTGAAAAGTTTAACGTTTGTCATCAACAAACAGATTCCTTGTAGCAAAATTTTCGTAAGCATTCATCAAATAAATAGTTTCGTTTAGCGAGTATGTGGTATGGTATGAAAGCACAAGCCTGATTCAGGCAAAGTGCCGCACAGCCAGAGACTGCACGTAGGCTAAGATACTGTCAGGTTGCCTAGGTCTCATTCACGTCCCTCATCGCTTCAACTATAATCAGCAGTCTAACAAGAATAGTGACCATGAATGGCAATTGATTAGTTAGATTAACGTCTCACTTGTTAATCGAAGTAGCTCGTCATTCGCTTCTTGCGACTCTTTCATGCGAGTAGGCGCATTCCACGGACCATCTTAGTGCCCCTACTTTGTATTCTCTCCAAGAAGTCGCATTCGCCTTTAGACTGAGGAAATGCAACGGGTAGCCCATATTCCAACAGAGGACGAACATACGCAGAGAAAAGTGTCTGGAACATTTGCGGGGTAATGGTCGCAAATGAACGCCGAATCGCCCAGAGCATCCTGGTAACGCTGCCTATTCTCCGACAAGCGTCAGCCTTCGACTTCAAGGAATCCATAACCAGAATCCCTAAGTCTTTTTCGACCGTCACCGCTCTAATAGGCTTACCTCCAAGAAAGTATTCACCACCAGTGTCATCGGAGTATATGCGCATGACCACTGTCTTGTCCTCATTTATAGGCAGTGACCAGCGATGTGTCCAGCTGACTAAGTCATCAACTGCTTGTTGCAGTTGCTTGTGGCCATCGCTGGAACTGAAAGAGGCCCACAGTTTCAGATCATCCGCGAATAAAAGACAATCGATAGCTACCGCGTCCGGAATATCATTTTGAATAACAATGGGCGAAGGACAGATCCCTGCGGCACTTCGGAGCTTGCTATCATCTCTGAAGACAAAATTCCATTCACATCCAACGGTAGCTTGATTGGCCAACGGTAAATTTATTGGCCAACGGTAGTGAGCTGCATGCTGAAATACGCTGGAGTTTCGCTACCATTTCTATTTCTATTCCCCCTCATATCTGTCTAGGCCTGGTTAACCTGACAGTATCTTAGCCCACGTGCAGTCTCTGACTGTGCGGCACTTTGCTTGGATCGGGCTAGTGCTTTCATACATACATACCATTCACTTCTACACGGTTTGACCGCCCTGAGATGAATGCCTCGATCCACTTAAGTAGACAACCTTGAATGCCCAAACCCTGCAGCTTGACGAGCAATCGGCGGTGGGGCACGCGGTCGAACGCCTTACTGAAGTCGATAAAAATGACATCGACCGCTTGACCAGAATCAGTCAAAGCAAACCAACTTTCTCGTGCCAGGAGCAGAGTACTTGCGCATGAGCGATTTTCCGTGAATCCATGTTGTTATGGACACCAACGCCCACACCCCGAAAGAAAGTGCTTTATTTTTCTTTTGATCAACTTCTCTAAAATTCTACCGATCACATAAGTCAATGTGACCGGCCTGTAATTAGCGGGACTACTAGGGTCCTCACGCTAGGTTTAATAATACCCTGTTTCCCTTCTTGTGGCAAGACCCCTAATGTTACAGATTTTGTAAACAACCTGACCAGCGGAACGCACAACAATTCTGATAGTGCTCGTAAAACCAACGAATGAATACCGTCTTGTCCTGGCGCGGATTGTGTCTAACTGTTCCAACAGGAGTCTAACAGTCTCTACATCTACATCAAGATCAGACAGCACCTCACTGTTATTAGAAACAAAAGAGGGATCACTGTCTTCCAGACAGTACACCGTGCTAAATTGATTGGCCAGAGGTAGTGAGCTACATGCTGATACAAGCTGGAGTCTCACTACCATTTCTATTTCTATTCTATTTCCTTTTTCATATCTGTCTAGGCCTGGGCAACCTGACAGTATCTTAGCCCACGTGCAGTCTCTGACTGTACGGCACTTTGCCTGGATCAGGCTTAAGCTTTCATAAAAAAATTAAGAATAAAGGGCGACGCCTTTGTGCGGCAATGAATGTATGCGAATAACCGTTTTGGTGCACAAGTAGACTCGTCAACCAATCACTGCTCGTACAACATACGTTTTCGGCGTTTTAATGCAGTGCATAGGTTTTTAGCTTGCCCATAATTGTCATAGTCAGTGACCAGAGCTTTTGACGTTGCCGCAAAAGTTTCCGTAGCTCATTGTCAAACCAAGGGGGGCCTTTCGCCTTACGACGACGTGTGGACAACGGAACAGTCACCTCAATAACTGTCCAAATATTACTGCGGATCACCAGCCAACAATCTTCGACATCAGCTGATTGATCGAAAGACCAATCGAGAGATGAAGCAACATCCCGTAACCTACCCGCGTCTACCTTCCAAAAATTCCTTCTGGGAATTGGATCTGGTATCAGGCCTGTGTTGCGTTTTCAAATCAAACTTAAGGTGGCCTGATCACTACAGCCTAATGGAGCTTCAGTCCAAAGCTGAGTAATATCGGACTGCGTGGGAGTGAATACCAAGTCCAAAATGGACTCATCCAGTAGGGCCTACTCTGGTCGGAGAGGAAACATGCTGTACGAGGCCCACATCAACCACAGCGTCCAATAAGTCCTGCTCGAATGACCCAGAACCTTCCTCTAGCGAAGTCCAATCATTACTAGGAGCATTGAAATCGCCAATAATCAAGCAGTTTGAGGATCTACCATATTGCCAAATACGTGATATCAGAGTATCTGCCTGAGTATTGAGGGAACGATAAACGATACCTATCGTGGCAAACGAAGCTGCAGTCCTTATACGGCACCATAAACTCTCAGCCATACCGGCAGTCCGCTGGAAGCGAGCCAACACAGCGACGGAAATATGTTGTTGGAAGTATAAGACAACCCCACCACCGATTTTAGTGATTGTTCGATCTGAGCGAAAGTCTATATCCAGGTAGGGCCAGCTCGGGATCATCTTGCTCCGGTGAGATCCAGCTTTTATTCATCGTAATGATCACTGGAGGGTCCTTCTACCATATCAAAGAGTTTATCCAGTTTGTTTCTCAAACTCCACGCAATAAACTATATCACTTTCAAAGATCCAGATCACTCCGAATGCCTATCTTCAGAGGTTCCCAACGAACTTTTGGCCTCATCCTCAAAACCCGAAAATCCACAATGTGCAAGTTAGTTTCACCTGTGGCTCTGCGCTCGCTAAGCTCCTGAGTAGCTTTTCGTATTTTCACATTATCTTCCTGAGAGAGATCAAGCAGGAGTCGGAGTTTACTATCCTTTAAACCCTGTTTAGCAGTAAGTTCACTTGCTCAGCGGAGTCTAACAATCTTTAACGGTCTGGGTCAATCACCTGGCGCTGACCTGCGGCCTAGACGAAACGCTGTGTTTGCCGTTACACCCTTTTCACCTTCGTCGAAAAGGGGGGCAAGAGCAGAATTTAAGAAATCCCGTTTCTGTTTAACCATATCAATCGCCAAAGCACCTGTTTGCTCCGGCCCATTGTGAAGAATGATGCAGGATTTGCTAATCACATCAGTAATAAAGCTCTGGTCTTTATTCTTGATTGCTTTATCTATCTGTGGTAGTTCCTGGACATCTTTGGGCTTAAGAACTTTCGTTGCACCGGTAAAATTAAGTTCATTTTTCTGAACCGAGTACAGGCGAGGGAGCAACTTCCGCAAAGGTGCGTACATCTTCAGATTGCACGCAAACTTGCTGTACACGATTGCGGGAAAGGCTTCGGGAGAAAACCCCGAGGAAAATCTGGAGAGAAGTCCCGTAGGTAGATAACTGGCGCACAGCGCGTTTATCTGCCAACTCCCTGCTGCCTTGTAGGTTGCACTTGGCTGTGCAAAGGCTAGAGAGGTGTACTCGAACAAACACCGAGTGGTGCTGGGGACATCACTTGTACACTACCCCCAAGAAACTTCATGATGATGTCTCAATGGGTCTGCGTACCGTCTACGGAGTTCGCAGGTGGGAACGAGACTGGATCACGATCTGCAACCGTCTCGCCTCCGATCGACGTGCGTGGGCTGGTGCGATCCGAGACATCAATGAAGCCGGCTAATCCACCCGTGGAGCCAGCCGCACAAAAGTAAAGTAAAGTAAAGTACACAAGATGTGTGGTGATTATCCTCCTTCGAGGATGAGCCACCATTTACAATCCCCCCATCAATACCTTCAGATGTCTTAGCCTTAGATAAGCAACTGTAAAGAGGATGTGATTCGGAACCCCGATCGGTGCATTGTTGGCCTAATATTAGGCCTTGCTATGTCAGCAGAAGTCACCAATCAAGCATGTAATGAAAAAGGTTAAATGAGATATCGACTATCCTGCTTAAGATACAGAGGAAAAAGTGGACTAAGTTTCGATATACACACATAAACCGATACTCGCATCTCCAAATTATTACTATTCATTTCGAGTGGTTAGCCACTATTTACTATCAAACAGCTTTCATTAAACAACCAAGATCACCAATCGAAATTAAGCTTCATTTTGAAAAAAATGCGCCACTTGAAATAAATAGTAAATTAGGCTATAACACATGTGATTTGTAATTAAATATTTGGAAAGGAACTAAAAGAAAAATGCTTACAGTGGCATAATGGTAAGCTTATCGTTTTCATCGATAGCATCTTCAAAATCCATGTCGACCTTGAAAATTGAATTCCGGAGTATCAGTATCAAGTTCAAGTTCCAGTTGCACGGGCTGAAGGTGGCTAAAAGCCAATCACGCGCCCAGATTTCCTTCGACGGTATGCGGTTAAGCACCCGGCACTTCGATTTCGAGTATACAGTTCGTAATTTTCACACGTTCTTGTTTCCGAATATCTGGAAAGTAAGGTAAGGTTTCCCTTCACCAGCACGGTGAGAGGTCAGCTATTCAGGAAACAATGCAATAATATGCGTAAACAATGTGTGGTGTTTGAAATCACTAGCTTAGTCAGGTAAATTGAAACACAGTCATAGACTGCATATGGGCTAATTTGCTGTCAGTTTGTTCAGGCCTAGACAGATATGATAAAAATGTAAAAATACGTTTTTTTGTTTTTTAAAAGTTTTTCATTAGACAGTATCAGTATCACAGGGCCATAGTCGGTCAAATCGAAACGAGTGCTCAGATTTTTTCGGAGATGTGCTTGAAAACACCCGTCACTACCAGGATTGATTCGTAAGTAACAGGCGTGTGTAACTGTGAATGGAAGATGTGAGATGTCTCATCACCGAAAGGTGAGAGAGTTAATGCATGTTGCATGTCTAATCGAATGAAAAGACGATGGACAGCAGTTTTATTTCAACAAATACGAAAAATGAAAAAGAAACTCTTTTTTGTGTTTCAAAATGTTTTTCCGAATATTTTTGTGGTTATTTATATTTTGTAGTCTTCAGGGTAATGCTCTGGGAAGAGCAACTGTCACCGTTCGTCCAACCTATGTTTGAACGCAATTACTGAAATTGCAACGATTAATTCTGCGGGAATTGAGTTCCACGCGTTCACTATATGGATGCTAAAGAAGTGCGTTCTCGATTCGAGCCTGGTGTGCTGTTTACTTAGCTTAAGACTGTGCCCTCGTGTACTAACCGAAGGAGAGAACCGAAAGAAGTCATCGGATTCGAAACAACTTAATACTTTGACAACCTTAAAGGTCTCTATAAGATCCCCCGTAAGTTGCCTCCTCCTGAGCGAGAAAAGTCCTAGACGATTTTCATAATTGGTGTATGCTAACCCCTCGATCATGCGAGTGGCCAGCTTCCGTACTTTTTCTAGCTGCATGATATGCTTCTAATAATACGGCTTTCAAGCCTGGATACAGTATTCTAAATGTAGCCTTACTATTGCCTTGTAGAGGAGCAATAGCACCTCAACTTTTCTGCAAGTGAGGGCTGAACGTAGTCGAAAGAGTTCCCTCCTGGCCCTTTGAGATGTAGCAGCAAATTGGTCAGCCCACTTAAAGTTTGCGGAGACTACGATTCCTAGGTCCTTAGTAGACTTTACCCTACGGAACTCCGTGTGAGCAGAGGGCGTAGACACAATCATGTTGCCTGCCAGTGTAGAGAGCAAGTGACTCTTATCTAGGTTAAGGGGAAGGTCCCACTTACCCGCCCATGCCGTTACATCTTCCACGTCACTTATCAGATCGGAGTTATCCGACCTACGGACAATTTCAACGTCGTCAGCAAACATATAACAGGTTGAGCGCAGTTGGTTGGCTGGATCATCCATGAAGATGAGAAACAGCAACGGCCCCAAGACTGATCCCTGGGGAACCCCACTTTTTACATGCGCACTTACGGAGTAAGTACCATCTAACCTGACAGTAAAGGAACGGTCGCTAAGGAATGCTCGAATCCAGCCCAGAAGGTTTCCTGATACTCCTATCGCTGAGAGTTTGAGAAGCAAGAGCCTATGGTTGACTGAATCAAAAGCCTTACTAAAGTCGATATTGAAGACTTCTACAGCTACACCATCATCCATCCTCTTCGTAACCTCATTTAGAAAGCTCAACAAATTTGTCTGACATGACCTATCTTTTAGGAAGCCGTGTTGTGCGCCATTCAAAAGAGAGTGTTTCGTTAGATATCCACAAATTTTATCGCAAATCAATCTTTTCATAACCTTACATAGTACACTGGTGAGGATAGCCGGGCGTTAACTTGTAGCCGCCGAGAAAGCTCCTTCCTAATGGATAGGTACTACAACTACAATGGTACCCTGACTGAGGGATGATGTGAAAAGTTCTGTGATCGGCACAGCTAATATAGGCGCTAGCAGTCTGATCATTCGTTGATGGATGCTTTCGGGCCCTGCCGACTTGTTGTAATCTAGGCTGGCCAATATAGTCTCGACATTGTTTACCTCGAATGTAAGGTCACTGCAGAGGAGGCGATCAGCGAGTACACATTGAAGTGATGGCGCAAAGGCGTTTGAGTTATAATCTCGGCGTTGTACGCCTTGAAAATGCAAGGAAAACAATTGAGCCTTTGCAGTGCTTGCAATGACGGCCGAGCCATCGTCCCTTCTCAAGGTACCTACACGTTTTCGTGTTGACCCTTTAGATTGAACGTAGCTGTAGAAAGGTTTCGGATGAGTATGGGCCTCTTGAGCGAGTCTCATTTCGAAAGAAATCTTTGTTGCACGTATCTTGAAAACAGCTATGTTTTGCGCTTCTTTGGTATTTTGGTAATACTATATTTTTTGGTAAACCAAGGCATGCAAAACATGATCAGGTTATCAATGTGTACAAAATAAATAAATTGTAAAATGACCTTATCAAGCGGAATTTTTAAACATTTTTCCGTTTAATAAAGGATGGTAAATTTACAAGGGTAAGAAAGTTTTTTTCGCGCAATGTCACACAGTAATGAAGTTTCATCTAGATTGCATCGAAATAATCAAACGAAGAGGATGCAATTAATTCTGGAGCAGAGATTGAAAAAAGAAAATAACATAAAAAGTTATGAAGGAAATGGTGCGTTTGAAGATATAATTGTCACAGTAAAAATAAATTTTCGAAATAAAGAAAGTTCCTTCGTATATTTATATAAATTAACTTCTTCTGAATGTTGGTGGTTGATTGAAGAAAAGCACATAAAAATCCGAAGTTAAATAGAAAAAAATTAGAAAATGGAGGGAATAAGGAGATATTGTGGTTTAAAATTGCATGAGGTTTGGGCCGGTTGTACGATCCAGGAAAATCGAAGAATTGTCTAATAAGGGAAACCAAAACTGTTTGCCAGTATGGATTTCAGTTCATGTAGAATAATCAGTCTTACGCGGAAGAAGCAAGGACCAAGTTCAAGTTCCAGTTCAAGTTGCACAGGGCTGAAGGTGGCTAAAAGCCAATCACGCGCCCAGATTTCCTTCGACGGTATGCGGTTAAGCACCCGGCACTTCGATTTCGAGTATACAGTTCGTAATTTTCACACGTTCTTGTTTCCGAATATCTGGAAAGTAAGGTAAGGTTTCCCTTCACCAGCACGGTGAGAGGTCAGCTATTCAGGAAACAATGCAATAAATTGGAATTTCTATAAGAATCACTTTTCAGCTACATCTCGGTATGCCATACAACATTTTCAACACAATTACATTGATTAATTCCTGGACGCATATCTATCTATCTATCTATCTATCTATCTATCTATCTATCTATCTATCTATCTATCTATCTATCTATCTATCTATCTATCTATCTATCTATCTATCTATCTATCTATCTATCTATCTATCTATCTATCTATCTATCTATCTATCATTCTATCTATCTATCATTCTATCTATCTATCTATCTATCTATCTATCTATCTATCTATCTATCTATCTATCTATCTATCTATCTATCTATCTATCTATCTATCTATCTATCACAACAATCGTTTCAGCTAAATTACATCTGCAGTTGTAGTTGTACAAACAACATGTAACAGTGCCATTCAAGTATAACTTTGTGTACCAATTGTCAACTGTTTCGAGGCTTATTGCAACTAATCTTACTGTCTCAACCTGAAGAAGGCAAACAGGAAGAAACCGTTAGTGACGTGCAAGTGCGGGTATATGAGCAACACATTACTTTGGCTATAAAGCTATAATCATGAATACAACTCACTGTTCGCTAAACATATCACACTCTAGACAAACATAAATCGAAACACTGTTTATTCGGTTAAATGCCAATTTCAATGAGCATCATAAACAACATCACAACAATCGTTTCAACTGAATTACATCTGCATAGCGTTACCGTTGATTTCAATCACAAAACAATTGTTTTCACCACGATTCCTCTATAATAAGCTTTGTGGTTCACAGTGATTCCTTGATTGAACACCGTTTTTAGATCAATTCCTTTCACTTTGTGAGTAGTCACATCCCAAAATGTTTTTCACTTATTAAAGTCAAATTAGAGGGTGGAAAACATCGAAAACTAATGTTAGCCGTCGCACAGGTTGTCCGTCAGGTTATTTTGATTGGTTGAATTCTTATTGGTTGCATTAGCCAAAACTACTGTCAGCCTTCACACAGATTATTTGGATTGGTTGAATTCTTATTGGTTGCATCAGCCTGTCAGCCTTCATACAGATTAGAGGTAGTAGAAATACTATCAAGCCGAGAACGGACATTCGTCGACCTGGTTTTCCAGGCAGCAAGCTGCGCTCACCCGATTTATTACGTAACTGGCAAGCATTGGGTGCGACATGGGGTAGGCCGCCTGCCAAGAATGCTAAAGCTCGTTATTTTCGTTTTCCTAGGCATGAAGGCTAGTCCATTCCGGTTTCAGCTCAGAAGCATTTGAAATTCGCCGAGGCGTCAAACAAGGGTTTGTTCTTGCTCCCACGCTGTTCGGCATTTTCTTTGCTCTGCTTCTGAAGCACGCTTTCAGGACGAGGACAGAAGGTATTTACCTACGCACACGAAGTGATGGCAAGCTTTTCAACCTAAACCGGTTGAGGGCACAAACCAAGGCACGAAATGTGCTAAGTCGTGAACTGCTGTTAGCTGACGATGCAGCCTTTATTGCTCATTCCCAAGAGCACCTTCAGTCTGTAATGGACTGTTTTTCGTCGGCATGCAAAAACTTTGGGCTAACAATCAGCATGAGCAAGACCAAAGTTCTTGGTCAAGGGACTATATCGCCTCCCATCATCACTGTTCGAAACTGTCAGCTTGAATCAGTACATCAGTTCACATACCTTGGTTCAACCATTGCGTACAACCTCTCGCTAGACACGGAGATTGATAAGCGGATTGGCAGAGCAGCTGTCATTCTGTCCCATTTGTACTCTCGTGTTTGGGGTAACCGCAAGCTGACTGTAAAGACAAAGATGATGGTATACAGCGCTTGCGTACTAAATGCTTTACTGTACGGCAGTGAAACCTGGACCACCCACGCAAGACACGAACGGAAGCTGAATGCTTTCCATCTACGAAGCATCCGTCGTATCCTGAACATATCGTGGAATGTGACAAGTTACTAATGCGAGTGCTTTCAAAAGTAGTCTACAGAGCATGTTTCACTCTTTTGCGACAGCGCCGCCTGCGCTGGCTTGGTCATGTCTACAGAATGGAAAATGGTCGTATTTCGAAAGATCTACTCTATGGTGAGTTGCAACTAGGAAGTCGACCATTGGGCAGACCGCACTTGCGGTACAAAGACGTTTGCAAAAGAGATATGAAAGCTGTTGGCATTGACCCTGCGAGTTGGGAGGAACTTGCTCTTGACCGCTCACATTGGAGGCACTGTGTGAAGCGTCACCTGCAAGCTGGGGAGGAGCAGATACAGCTCTTGGCTGCTGAACGCAGATCACGCCGCCGGCGTGCAACTGACGTAATACAACCGAGTTCCGACTTTCGTTGCCAGCGCTGCGGGAGAAATTGTTCCTCCCGAATGGGACTGTTTAGTCATTCCAAACGCTGCAAAACTTGAACATTCACGCGATTGTGATGTACATCCATGGTCGACATCGACCGATGGAGGCCAACAATAACACGGGTATTTCTATTCTGCTCACATTTTAATCTACCTTTACTGGGGGTGAGAGCACCGTAGCTGATAACCCGTTTTTTGAAACCGAAGTTGATAAGTGGCTCGACTGCCCTTGCGAACGAGCTTGCACCGGCCTAATGGTAGTTCTTCTTCTTCTTCTGAATAGACGGCAGGAGGACTACAGTCCGTGAAAGCCGCTTCACCTCCCGGGTCTCTGCTATCTCAGCGTAGATTCCTCACGAGGAGTTACTGAGCTGAAAGAGGAGGCGAATCGCGCAGGATAGCGGGAAGTTCACCGTCCAATATGCGTTTAAACTGCTCTTCGGTGACTGCTCCAATTGCATCAGCGGAGAGTACATTCCAAATATTGACCACTCTGGTCGACAGAGTAAACGATGGCTTCAGGTGTTCCGTTCGGCGCTTCTGCAACTTCAGCGAATGACCTCTAGTTCTGGAGTCCGTTGATACCGAAAAGAATTGTTGAAGTTCCGTTCCGTAATATCCAAGCAGGATTCTCCGCGTGACCAGCAAATCATATCGCATTCTTCGATATTCCAGTGGGAAAAGTTTGAGTTCCCGCAATCGGTCGTCATAGGGAATACGAAACATACCGCTCACGCACTTGGTAGCCCTCCTTTGGACTTTCTCCAGACGATCCTTATCCCCTTTGGTTAACGGATAGTTCAACGGAAGCCCAAATTCTAATATTGGTCTGACGTGAGAGCTATACAGAACTTGAAAAACTTTGGGATTTATCTCTAAGAAGGATCGTCTCAATGCCCACCACATGCGGCTGGCGGAACCGACCTTTCTCGCAGTATCCTCCGCAGTTTTGAGGAATGAAGTTACCATCACCCCCAAATCTCGCTCTACATCAACTATCCTGAGACCATGGCCCTCCAATTGATATGCATGTCGCATGTTGTTGCCCCCGATGTGCATGATAGCACACTTCTTTTCATTAATCGGGAGCATCCATCTGTCAGTCCAACTCCGAAGTGCATTCAAATCATCTTGCAAGTGAGAAGCGTCAGCGGCCGTCGTGACAGAAGCCCACACCTTCAGATCATCTGCAAATAAGAGACAACCACTGTTCAGAATACCGGGAAGGTCACTCACATAGAGTTTGAACAGGGTTGGCCCCAGAACGGATCCTTGTGGTACACCAGAAGTTGGGATAAAGGATGCAGATCTGGCCCCATTGACTTCAACGAGGCTTCGCCTTCCGATAAGAAAATCCTTAATCCAAGCAAGCAGCGAAGCCTCTATACCAGACCCTCTTAGTTTCAAAATAAGCCTCTGATGTGGAACACGGTCGAATGCTTTACTGAAGTCGATGAAGACTACATCAACTGGCAAACCAGCGTCAAGGCTTCTGCACCAATGTTCTCGGGCGGTCAGTAGATTGGAGCTACATGAGCGGCCTTTCGTGAAGCCGTGTTGGGCATTCGAGCATTGTTGGGTCTCGCGCAAATACTGTTCTATCTTATCCTTTACAATCCGTTCCAGCAATTTGCCTACTACAGACGTAAGTGTAACAGGACGGTAATTTACAGGGTCTGATAAACTCCCACCTTTGAACATCGGCTTCACTATACCCATTTTCCAATCCTCTGGTAGACGTCCCGAATCGATTGAAATTTGGAATAAAGCGGCTAAAGGTGAACTGATGATCCTTGATAAAGGTTTTAATATGGCTGGGTGAATACCATCAGGACCTGGAGATGTCTGTACCTTTAGATGTTCGATGAGGATTCGCACCATGTCAGCCGTGATCTCAAAATTGGGCATTACTTCCGTCGGCGATATTTGTTTGCAGGATATGGTAGGCTCTATTGCGTAAACTGATTGGTATTGCGATGCAAACACCTCAGCTTTCCCAGTGTCAGTCCCTATAACCTCCCGTTCCAAATTTTTGAGAGAAGGTACGGGGTTCGATGATTTGACCCGTCGCCGAATGTACGCAAATAATCGTTTAGGATTATATTTTGAAGAATTTGCTAATTGAAGCTCGAATCGACTTTATTATCCTTCTTCAATTTTGAGCAAAGATTCAGTACAGCCTGATACTCTTCGTAATGGGCGTCCGATCGGCTCGTTCTGAATTTAATCCAAAGACGCTTTCTTTGCCGCAGGCAGGTACGAAGTTCTCTATCAAACCAAGGAGGGCCACGGGAGCCGGGACGATCTCTGGTTAAGGGAGCAACATCTTCTAAGCAACGGATATTATTCAGGAACCATTTCCAACAGTCATCAATAGTGGAATGAACGGGTAACGTCCAGTCAATTGAGGCTGCTTGTTCAACCAACAATTTCAAGTCCATGTTCCAGAAGTTTCTCCGTGGAAGCCGCGACGGCTGGGCCGGTTTACCCCGAGTCCATTTGAACCGAATAGCACAATGGTCGCTTGTAATGATGGGCTGTTCTACGGATAAGTCAACCACATCTGACTCTCTGGGTGACAAAACCAGATCAAGAGTAGACGGAGTCTGGCCATGTCCATAGCGAGTAGGAACGAGAACGTGCTGCACGAGGTTCAAATCCAGAATCAGATTTAGAAACTCCCGTTGGTACTCATCTCCATTTGTAACGAGGTCTAACCAGTTGATATCCGGAGAATTCAGGTCACCGAGTATCATACAATCGTTCTTCGTCCCATGGCGGCGGAGCTGGTCAAATAATGCCATGATACGGGCGCAGGGTGAACGGTAGATGACACCGATCATTGCTGATCCATTACTGGACTTGATCTGACACCAAATGCTTTCAGCAAAACCATCATC
>JACCGJ010017678.1:0-31395 GCA_013407085.1 Atriophallophorus winterbourni
ATAGATGGATAGATAGATAGATAGATAGATAGATAGATAGATAGATAGATAGATAGATAGATAGATAAATAGATAGTTAGATATAGATAGATAGATAGATAGATAGATAGATGGATAGATAGATAGATAGATAGATAGACAGATAGATAGATAGATAGATAGATAGATAGATAGATAGATAGATTGATAGATGGATAGCTAGATTGATTTATTGTTTGATAATTAGATAGATAGATTAATAAAAAGATAGATATCATATCTATTCATCTATATAAGTCAATAGTGGACAGAAAATAGTAACTTGCATCGAGACTGTTTGTTCATTAAATGGGAATTAAATCTGAACTTATGCCATACTGTACATTACAAATATCCTAGAATTTTCCTCCTCTCGGATTCGTTGGCTTGGCTTATGCTATATAATTTTCATGCATAGTATAATTTTCCTTCAAATTTATTTATCGGTGTATATCCGTTCTCATACGTGCGTAGTCTTACTTACTTATTATTGAGCGAGAATTGTCTGGATGTACATATTTCATTTCATTTCAGAAATCAATTTTCTATCAGCTCATTATTACCCTCCACAAAACAATGCTTACCTTGAATTATCGATTTTTGGGCAAGTAGTTTCACCTCATCTTGGCCTATCTAAAAACATCAGCGGAGCTATGCGAACAGCAATCGAAGGGTGATTCCATTTTAAAATTTTCTCCTCGCATGGTGTGTGGAACAGTGATTAGTTAATTTTCATTCTTATATTTGATATAAATGGCAATTGCTTGAACTAAGTGATTTATCAATGCCAGGGAACTTATCCCTCTGATTGATGGGTCACTAAATGCACATCCAGTATGCAGGCTGATGCTGTACGGAATTAAATCGCTGTTGTCATAAGAAACAATAAGAGCAAGGCGAACCAAACTCGATTCACAAGAAAGAAACACATTTCCTAAGCTGAAGAAAGATGTGACTAAGGCTATCATTAAGACTGATCAAAGTGAAGTTGTTGTAATACCGAACAAGAGCAATTATTCAGGCAAGGTTAGGATACAGTTAACCGAGGATCGTTATGAGCGGATAGACCATGGCAAATTAAAAAGAATGGCAGCTAAATGGTAATATCAAGTTCCTCACGTACTTTAAGATGAGTCTTAAAATGTGAGCCTTCAGATTATTATTAACGGGTACCAAATCATTTATGCAATGGGTTCAACGCCAAATCCAGTACTGCAATAAAGGAATATTGCTGAAATTATGTTGACAATACCTCGAAGACACATGTATCAGCAAAAGTAGGAACGTTCAGATGCCTTCTTCAACTGCTTGCGTGTGGGATAATTCAACATTACGGATATAAATATTCAAAACATGCGCGGAATTCCTTTCATTTTCGTATTGTTTGGGACAGAAAGTCGAGGGAAATACAAAACCTCCAGTCGCTCGAAAACCCATCGATTCAGACGACATCCTACATGCTGTGATCAGACGTGCGGTTGGATGTTTTGCTCCGATACTTTTGGATATAACTTTCATACTTTTATCCCATCAAAGTGATTTTTGGATATTTATCGGGAAGTTTGCTACGACTGATCTACTCATACAAGAGTTACCTATCTAAGAATTGTCGTTCTTTGTGTGCAGCAATAGTGAATTTCATGCTGTTCGTTCGTTCATTGATTCCGCTTCTGTTTCTGCTGTTAGATTTACCTATAAGTGTTTACCACTGTCGGGAACTACTCGGAGGAATACACAAAGTACTTCATACCAAAATTCTCAAAGGGAGACTGACAACTCGCGGCTAAATCTGGTGTCAAAATATACTTAAACATCGTAACTTCACGCCAACCCTACACGATATCACATCAACCAACCCCGGCTGTATCGATTTTCTTACCGCTTTGGTTGTACTTTTGGTTGACCCCGTTAAACTGAAACAATCTGAAACAATCTAATGTGTGATGGGAATGCATGCAAATGAGCTTTTTTGAAACAATCTAATGTTCGCGAACCATGTGCCGTCTGTGAGAAAGTGACTAGAAGGTCAAATCTGCCACGTGCCGCAACTGCTCAAACACATGACACGCAAAATGTTACCGCATAAGCGATATGGATCCTAAATATTGAAAACATTCCTGGCGTATGCTAATTCTGTACACTTTGTCGAAAAGTCCCAAACGATGGTTTGCCTGCTTCAACAAGTGTCCAGAAATACAACCTGGATGATCGCATGTCAAGCTTAGACCTCAGCATACAAAAATTAAAGGCATCGTTTTAAACTCTAGTTACAGCTTAGAACTTAAGCTTTACCGGTACAACTACCTATAAATCTTAAAATATAGTCTGTAATGCCAACCAACCAAAATATACATCTCCGCAGATCATTCCACGCGAACACTCAACAGTTATAAATCTACGGGAGTGTGTTGCAGAGCACTCTCCCCATTAAGACTCCACCTTTATAAAGCCGACTATCAATGGCATATCTGACCTAAACTCATCTGACATTAAAAAGGTTACGAAGACCAAGCCATCCGCTCATCTGAGGGTTCAGCTAAAACCATTGGGTTCAAATATGAAGGTCACAGCGTAAATGTTCGCAAAAAATCAGTGTAATCTGTACCAACTTGCAGGAATCCAGCGAGACAATTTTTGCCAATAGACAGAGGCACGACCTAGAAAAATGATCCAATCTCAGTATGATGATTTTTCGGAAACCATCACAAGGACAGTAGTTACACGTTTGATTCGCCACCGAAGCTCCCCACATTTCGGTGAACCACGTCTACTGAAAATAACACTAACAGTGAGAAGGATATGGAAACTGTTCTTTTAAATTCTTACGTGCTACGTGAGTTTCCCGAGTGCAATACTAGAATCTACGCCGATATAACCTGGTGGGAAGACGTCTAGATGTTCGTAAGAAGAGCAACGAGGGTAGTCTAATTCTTCTAGGCGTTCCAGAGGCTGTTAATGAGATGAAGGCTGTTGAAAAACAAAAATACGACTACAAAATGTGGCTTTACATTGCAGAAACTATAGCAGAGCGGGAGTGTGTCGTTGCGCGTACCTTCAGGATATCCCGGTCATCCAATTACAAAGGTGATGAACCAAATACTTTGAAACTCACTTTCCTCGCAAGTGCTATGACAGACTTCGTCAGACATACTTAGCGACAACTTAAGAAAAATATTCTCAGTGACGTCAGAATAAGCACATTAAAGGAAGCCTCAGAAACACAAGCTGAAGCATTGCCGTGCGAAGATGCAGAAAACTCAAACTAAAAAGATGTTTCAAAAAACGACAAAGGTCCGGGATGTCGGACCAATAGACACCATTCATACATAATCATTACATACCAAAATCAGTATCAATTGTGTATACACTAATGCGCAGTGTTTGTGTAACAAACTACTGTGTTGGCCATAGTTTACTGAAATCCCTTAGTGCTTTCTTTCTTACGCACACACACACACCTAGAAAACAAATTACCCAAACATATAAATTCAGTCGAAATTTCCTTTTACCATGTCACAATTAAAATTACTTTTGCTCCACATTTGAATCACATAGACGCAAACATTAAAGTACGATTCGTTTAACTTTTTTATGTATATCCTATGGTAGTCAACAGATATGATAGTCTACAGTTATTTTCTTTTTTCACCATAAATCTTGAATCTCATCCGTGACATGTCTTTAGGTCAATAGATTCTTCCGTTTTATCTAAAATAGAACATATTTTGGCAATGAAATAGAGCAAAAGCAGGCTAATCGTGAAGCTAGGCAGCGTCTCATCGACGAAAATTGCTCGAAACGTTTACAAAAAACTCCAATCAATGAGGAAGAAATACCGATCGACAAATGCAATAAAAATTAGAGCGATACGGTTTGTACAACAGCTGTATCAGGAAGGATGAATAGAATATTAAACTAGTCATCCGTTTCATAACCCATAACCTATAAGAACGAATCAAAAAATAATAAATTGTTCCGATTGCACATCAAGAAAGGGACACCTTCACAAAGCGTCACGAATAGCATCCCCGATATTCACATGTGGCAATTTTCGAAGAATCTTTATACCAGAATCGAAGAACACCGGAAACACGTCAAAAGATAACCCAACAATAGTTGAATACTTAATCTCTAATTCGTGATGCAGCCCTAGCGGAGCATTTAATAGATACTGGCCACAACGTCTATTTTGACAGTGTTGAGGTGTAGTAAACCGTATGATGAACGCGGAGATCGACTGCGATCTAAATCGCTAAAGAAGTCTGACATGCGGTAAGTAGGGTGCATGGGACAAAGATCTCCACTGTGTTAGGTAAATCGACCATTTTTATTGGCCGTTGCTTCGAGACTTGACACCACCGGGCTTACTGTTAGCTGCTCAGAGGTAATGCTGAGTAAAGTTTGTGGATGGAAATTACTTAGTCATCTTCCTTTTCCTAACTATCATCATTGGTCTGATGAAGCTTCTGTGCCAGAAGCAGAACAATATCCAAAAACCGATCTAACCGATGCATTCAAATTTCTTTCTTTGATTCAGGAATTTGTGTTTAACAAATGTGTCTGTGGAATCTTATTTCGAATTCTCATCGAACAGCTTGTGTGCAAAACGCTAAATTTTAATGAGAAGCCAGTGCCCATGACTCTAGCAAACTAACTTGCGCATCCCATCAAACGTTATGCCACTGAAAATTTTCATCAATGTTAATCGAAAGTTATCAGGTTTACCGAAGATGCATATTAAAGAAACATGTTCACATCTGAACTTCAAGAAACCGAATCGCACTAATTTTGCGGAGAAACTCATCACTTGTCAAGTAAATACAACACCCATTCATTCAGCTATGAGAAGAATGTTCAAAAGAATTACCCAACTACGAGGCCTAGATAGAGCACAGAAACCTACAATAATTTTCACTTTTATTTATTTTATCTGTTTAAAAACGTAGATTTTGCGGTAACCAGAGTAACGAGATAGTTCGAATCACCATAGTAACCGGGAACGCCCAAGTTACATATTAATCAAGTCCAGATAAGAGCTTTGTGTTTTCCGTAAGAATTCCATTTGTGTGGTTTGTGCACGCACTCAACTCTTGATAAAAAACCATGTGATGACCTTACAATTCTCATAATCTACGAAGCATGCAATTTTCCTGTATTGAATAATGAGATTCATTGACACCATGATCCTGACGGTTTCTTCAATCGGCTTAATCTCATTGGTCAAGTTGTGGAAGCCATTTGCATACAATCGAACAGTCGAGCAACGTGATTAAAATAACTAACATTCAAGTTCCTTGCAAATTCCTAGTACAATTTGTTTCGCATTAGCTACCTCATTGCTCATTGCTAGATGAAACTTAAAAACTCGTTCGAAAAGCTCGAAGTAAATACCAGCATAGAAAATAGTTCCACAGAAAGTGACCTGCTGATTTCCAAACACATTGAGAAACAGCTATCATAATATACGCGAGTCCTTACTTAAAAAACAGAATCTAATTTAAAGTTTGAAGTTTGTATTCAATGTTGGGTAAGAATGGTGTAACCAGCTGCTGTTTGCCTGATGTGTACAAATAACATGAAACTGTTTGTGTGAGAGAGAGACGAAAAACGCGTTCATATACTAAAATGTTGTTTATGCTCATACGTTCAGCCACATCCAAAAGCGCCTTATACGCCCATGTAATTGAAACGTTGGTTATATCAATCTCTTGTGATATTAGCATCCAATGTATACTTTCATGTAGCTTCATATCAATTAAATACATAAATCATATGACGTCTACAAACTGACCTGGTCGGGCCGTAATTTTCAAACGAGGGTCAGTTGTACATTATTCACTCTATACTGAATTAATGATCAATTAACCTGAAACTTGTGCAAAGCTAACTAGGGTTGTTTGTGGTTTAACTATAGGGTCCTTTCTTTTGATATTGAGATTTAATGTAGAGGTGTAGTGTGCACTGACGAAACGTGCCAATCATGAAACATCAGATGATTCGCAGGGCATCAATTCTGGTGCAACATAAGCGCAAAAAACATCTAAAAGTCAGACAACGACGCAAGAATTCGTGTTTCGGAGAATGCAATGAGAATTGTTCAAGTGATTACCAGTTAGGAAAAGGAGCAGCAGCATATTGAAAAGTATGCAGTTCGTCTAGTTCAGTCAAACGAAGGTGTGAATAGAGATGTTTGGTTCGAAATCGTCTGACAATTCACAGAAAAGAGACGCCAACATGATAGGTTGACATTGTTACGGTCGCGTGCTTTGCCTAAACAAGCTTGGTGTGTTTTATCTGTGTCGTATGCGTAATAAATGTTATCAATTAGCGTTTCTTGTGTTGCGGGATTCTGGAGTGAACGTGATCCGCGTTGGAATGGTTGGCCTCAAGGGATGAGTTGGGAAGCCATCACCAAGTGGATGCAAAACGAGACGCGGGGCGGTTAGGTGGGTAATGCTGGGTCGAGTGCGATCGTAGTCTGCGAAAACAATGTGATAAACATTAAGCCAATAAACGCGGGTCGACTCAGGATGACCTGACGCAATTAGCAACTCGTCTCATACCCTAGAATAAAATTACATAGTCAATGAGAAGGAAAATTACTCGGTTCCAAATTATGCCATAAAACATGCGAACTAAATTTCAAAGTAAAGTGATTTTCCATGCGATATATATATATATTCTTAATGTAAGTATGCAAAATACCATAGTTGTACTCCTCATAAAGTAGCCGGGAATCACACGGCTGATAAGTATTTTCAGTATCTTTATCACGAAGCTTCACAGGTAATTTGAGTTCATCCATTACAGTGGGTTCTAGGTTGTCATAGCTTTTTCCATCAATGGATAGTTTGCGTTTTAAAGCTGAATATGGTCAAGTAAGTTTTTCGAACCGTAACGGGATACCAAGCTATACCTTTCGATTGAAAATCTATCGCTATACCGCCGAGGCCATAAAATATTATTTATATAAATTGAAATAAAACGTATAAATGAACAGAGCAAAGAATTTCTATTCCATATTTCTCATCAAGCTTTACAACACAAGGTTAAAAAATAAAAATAAATGTGATCAACATCAACCATTAAAGAAAAATCAATGTCTCGTGTTGTTGCTGAAAGTTGTTCGGTTTGCTGATTGTTTGACATTGATCCGTTTCATTTCTATTTTATTGCACTGATAATTTGAAGATTGATAATAAATACCGACAAGGAATTGCTTCTCTATGTTAACATGAGTTGTACAAAATGTAGGATTTCTCCGTCAAATTTGTGTACATTGAGGAGGCTATTTAGAAGAGAGGACAAAATTCACGATGTTGTGCATTGATCTCGCAAACTACGCTTACAGAACTAGCAAATATTGAATGCACGTTGTTTAATATTTTGAATAGGATGCAATTTGTGCACAAGCCTAAACCTAAGCGATGCATGCATCTGTTACCAAGCGGTAATAATGAATAAGTTACATTGCAGTAAAGAGGTCTCTTAGGTTTTAGAATGATGGCGTTAAATCAGGTAACACTCTCCACAAATGCTCTTCACCTGATTTATAATCAAACTTGAGAAAGATTTAATCTCTAATAACGAGTTGCGTGATACACGCAATCTCGTCTAATTAATCCGTACTAAAAAGAACTTTGGCAAATCGACGATTTCTCCTGCTCGTTGAGCATGCATTCTCAGATAGCAGAAATGAACTCATGTCTGCGCTAAGCTCTTAGTGATTAACTAAATTGTAATAAGTGTTACCTAACGATCAATACCCATTAGAGTTTCTTGGGTTTGAGTTTTGGAAAATCATTTTCTATGATCGGGCGTAGGTTGTCCCAAATTTGTAAACAATTATTGAGCGCATTTATTGTTGTGGTTTCATAAACACACGCAAGTTATAAATCGATTTTGAATAAGAAAATTAAACATTTCCCAGTAAGTGCTGGGATGCGGAGACCACAATACAGTAAACATTGAGCAGTTATGAAAATCGGACGCAGCTAGTAAGTTACCTGTGGAAACCAGATAGGGCTTTAAAACGTTTATTTGTCAACTTATGAGCGAAACATATCAATTGATTGAGATTAATTATGACACTGTTATAGATTTTCGGCTCAATAGGATGCTAACTTCATCACTTGAAATGAGAAAAGAATAAGTGGAGGAAATTGATGTTATCTAAAATTTCTTTTAAGAGAGCTTTAACTGACACCCTGAACCCAAACCACATTACTGCGCTGAGCGATTCACAGTCTGGCGCTGATTTATATACTGTGCCGTATCAAGTGTGCTTCCGTCGGTGGATTATATGTTTGCTTGATGTTGTATGCACGCCATTATGTAAGGTGAAATTTTCAGTATAGAAGGTCACTAAAGTTTGACGTACAAGGCCAAACGTACCCAAATAACTGCAGCTTTTGATAATTAGTAAACACCCGCAGTACCAACAGACTTCGACTAAATTCAATATTTCAAGTCAAGGTCAACAGAAAATATGCTTTTTTAAAACCCAACATCAAGCCGTTGGGGCCAATAAAGAATGCTTATCTCCGATTTTTGTAGCAACAAGCTGCACAGGTGATTCACAAACTGGACCAGGGGCTAGTGTGTTCCAGTTATTTTTCAAACTATTATACTTATTATACACCTCGGTATGTTAGGGATCGGGGTTGCAGCACTTTTTCTAAAATTTGCCATGGCGGCATGATAGGAAATTTGATCGTTCGATTGCAGTTCAAACATTCAATTCATATGCAACTAAGGCTCACAGCAGAGAAAATTGGAGTCGAAACGCAAGTGACCTTCCTTCCACGAACAAGCAGTGACTAAATACAGCCCAATGGCTATCCGAGAAAAATTAGTTATCTATATTGATTAATCACAAGGAATCGGTTTTTGATGACGGAACGCATTCGTACACTTTATATGTCAGCGGAATTCGAAGCTATTATCGGACAGACTTGCAATCGTGAAATTTTAATGGAACGCCCAATAATCGAATATCCCGACAAATCAACCGCCACTCGATGATTAAACTAAATATTGATTCTAGACTGACACCAGAATTAGAATCAGGTAGATTAAATGCAAAGAAATTTGAGTGCAACCGGTTAGAGCAGTTTTTGGGTAACGTTTCACTTCTGACACATAAGCTTCATCAGACCAAGGGTGATAGTCAGAACAGGGAACATGATTAAGTAGTAGTAAAGCAGCCCCCACTGATTTGACCTTACCGCTAAACAGCCTATAGTACGACTACAGTGTGTCACGTCTCGTGGGAATGACCAGGATCAGTGGTCGATTTTCCTACTAGTGTGTATCCACGTCAATCTAGGTAGGTTAAATTTCACATTATATAGTGCCATGAAGAAGGTTCTATGGTTCATGACGTTTGAATACTTCATAGCCACAGAACATCCATATATACTAGTTGAGCTTGTAAGCACAATGTTAGTCAAGGTTGGCACGACCAACCTGTTTTTTTCTCTCTCTCTCTCTCATGCAACACGAACAGTTCCGTGCTGTTTTCACGCACCAGGCACGCATCGTCCGGTCAGCGTCTAAATATACAATGCTGATCCAACATTAAATTTCATCATTTCAACATATTTTCAACCCAGTGGGTTTAACCCATCACTTATGTGTGGACACATGCGATTGGATAGATTGGTCATGTCAACCTTAACCAACGTTGTCTTACAAGCGCAACTTGTTCATCATTCTTCCACTGTTTTAAATGCATGCGGATCCTGATCGCACTGTCCCTACATGAAGAATACAAACAGCCCAAAAACGGTCGTGGTGTTTGTGTGTGATGGAAATGCACGCAGATGAACATTTTCAACCTCCATTTATTGTAAGGAGATATAGTGCAGCTGGCAAATCAAAGTATACTAAACTTGTCATTGTATGGTGGTAGTAAAGCCCAATCTCATTCAAAATTGAATCTTCAAGCTTTTATGCCTGACGGTTAAACCTCCCGTAACACACGAACGGCTACGTACATCGCAAGATATCGTTTTCATTGTAGCGATACCCGGCTGCATTGTGAAAAACTATTTTAATTCCAATAAAAAACGCGTCAAAATTTTCTATATTTCTATTCTATTTAACGCTTCCGTGCTTCTACTCGCAAAAGAAACAAACTTGTGCCTGCGCAATTCATGATCAATCAAGGTCGAATCAGCTAGCAGTGTTAAAAAACCATCACAGTTTGAAGGTGGAGTTCCTGCGATTGCAACATTTTTGTTAATCAAATTCCACTTACGTAGTTTCCGTTCAGGATGAACACAAACAGCACTATGCCGGTCTTCGGTTATGCGTAAGCAAAGACGTGTGTGGGGCGACGAATGTTTCGTTCGCGAATTCCCGTTTTCTCAGGATTCGATATTATGTCGCGATATTCGTAGACGGGGCAATAAAAATTTAATTTACGATCAAATAAAATTTTTATTGCCACGAAACTTTCCGGTTTTTTAATTTTATTGATTTTTAAATCTAGTTGTCTTGTTAACAATGAATTAACATGGAAATTTGATACCCATTCTCTTGTTCATGAGTGGTGTTAGAGGCGCTAAGTTTGCTAAACCAATAATTTCGGATTGATTTGTTCGCGTAAATTGTTTTCTTTGGTGCAATCAAAACGGAATAAATAATTTGAAAACTACAATCTTGCGTTAGATTCGTCATCATCAACATCCTCTCTCCGTTAACACTCGCACTAAAGTCAGTAATCACCCAGTATTCATTTTAACACCGTCTCTCTCCCTCTATATATATATCCTCCCGAGAGTTGTAGGTGAAACCGTCTCCAAGTTGACTAAGAAGACAGACAATCACAATTTCTTACGTAGTTTGGTACGCCAACATTGTATCACTAGCGAGTAACTCCTAAACATCGTACTCGCAAGAAACACCAGTGTTGGTTTCTGCCTACCGAGTTCACACAACCTCAAGTTGGTCCTGCATTTAAATGTGAAAAACGGCATGTAACTATTTTCAGGCCATAATGACTGGTTATTACTTCCGGTTCTATTATCATGTAGCGTTAAAGTTGATAATTCACCATTTGCAAGGGTAGTACTTCGTTGTAGTTCATTTTGCTGGTTATTGTTGATGTCCATTACACACTTGCGAAGGCGGTTCGAAAAAGGATTGAAACTAATTCCAGGTTCGGAAATGCTGGTTTTGTGTATAACGGAAGCCCTCGTGGTTTTCAGTAAACTGGAGTTAACCTATTATTATTACACACGAAATTTCGTAACCAGTGACAATCTCTACTCGCAGAAATTAAATGACAACTTTTTTGAATCGACCACTGATGCGGCATACACAAGCATACTTCTAAACTACGAAATCATCTGCAGCGTTAAGCAGAAAAAAGTAACGATTTTACCTCGCACAAATTTCGCTAAAGTTTTAGTATATATTAGAAAAATGTTGAACCGAGTAGTGAACCTTGTGAGAATTCACTCCTAGGTTTGATAGCTCGATAAATTTCCGTGTCTACTCAGACATCTAACGTGCGTATCAATCCGGTAAATTTCAAGTGACACCAGCAACTTACAGCTTTTGAATGAGTGTAGAGTGATTACTGTGACCCAATACTATAGTTCTATCCAAGTAACAGACAAACACGCAAATTTCTCCATCTAATGCATGCGTCCAAAGGTTTAGTGTCGTGAACAAGTTGATAAGTATGAATATATTTTTTCTCAATTCTTGTTGCACACTGAGGCGAATTTCACGGCTCTGTAAGTGCCTGATAATAATTTCATACACAACACGCTCCAGTACTTGGGAAACCACTGAAAGGTGCGTTATAGCGGATTTTTAGCAGATTTTTGAACCACTAAAAATTGAATTAAATTGAATCGGATTGGATTCGAACGGCTGCCACTTTTGTAGATAGGAGAGATAGGCCACTTTTCCAGTCGGCTTGTACGATTACCGTATTTAGTGAGTGTTTAAATAAACAACATAGCGGGCCACAAAGCTCCAGCTTACATGACCTCAGACTTCCCAGCTATATTCCATCTTTCTCTGAAGATTTGTTCTCGTGCACATTTCCCTTCTGTGCACCAAAGCTATTTGCGTTGATCACATTATTCTATGTGTGATTGTGTAAGTTAAAATTACTATGTTGTAAAAAAAAATAAAAAAATAACCGGAACAAAGGAATCACCTTAGTCGATTCCTTGTCAGTTATGCGGAATTTGACGGTGATAGCTAACTTTATAGTAATGTCATTGTTGTCAAAATAATATACTTTTTTAAGTTGCACAAAACATTGTTACGTTTAGAAATAGAGAAATTCGTAGCTCATGGTGTGGATGATATTCAGATAGCATTCGCCGTGGTGGCGTACTTGTTGTTTGACGTTTACTCATCAAACTTTAGGACATCATCAGCAAAACGTATTTGGAACTGCAATTTGTATCATTCAAATTCACGCATTGGGTTGGCCTAGTTTATAATCTACATTCTTTGTTATTTTTCCATTGGTCAATAGGTTGCAGCCAGTTAGAACTGCTGGATGATTAAGGTATTCTTTGAGTGCCACGCTCCGTTCTATAATCTCAAACTGAAGTTCAACAAAATAAGTCCCTAGTCAAACGCATGCAGATCGCGTTATTACAGTACTTATCTGAGAGGGCAAACCTTGAGAAACCGGTTGTGGTGTGTGTATGTGCTGATAATGGAAATGTACGCAAATACGTTTTTAATGGTGTCACGGCTGATCGGTTAAAAATGGAATAAACTCACAGGAACTATACTTATCACTCATTAATTGCATCACAAACTACGGACAATGTGCTCAAAGTGATTCTCAGTATCTTATGAACTGAGCGCGAAATTGTACAGTTTTACGTTTATCACTTCCACAGGATTATGATCATTTCTCAACCGCAAGGAAATTTGAGAATTCAAGTTTTATGAATAATGAAATCCCTAAGTTTAATTGAACACTAAAATGTGAACATAAAATTGAGAAATAAACAAAGGTATACTTGTATGCCACTGTTAAATAGGGTTCTTACAAAGAAACCCGATGTTCAAATACAGAATCACAAAGTGATTCTTGGTCAAGCACTCGAGGAGTTTATTAACGACCAGTATATTTTGCGCTAACATCACCATCCCGTACACACCATTATCGGCCAGAAATCGGTAGTGCTGTGTCTGAATGGCTACCGCCTTTATAAATAGAAGTCATCATCTCTGATTTCCATTGCGGCGCTATTTTTCCTTCATGGCTAAGCGCGTGAGAGAAGCAGTCAAAGCAAAGCAATACCTGCGAAGTATGGCGGGGTAATTTTGTCTGTGCCAAAGGACTTCTTTTCGTTTAGTTGACAAAGTTCCCGCCCAATCATTTATTCATTGGCAGTCATTTCACTTAATAACTCCAAATGTGGCGAATTTGGTAAAACTTGATATGTGATATAAGGCTTAGGATTGAAGACAAGTGAGTAAAACTTTGCTAAAGCATCAGCGGTATCTAGCGTAGAGTGAGACAATCCATTATGGGTTTGTACAGAGAATAGGCCTGGTTTGATTCTTGATCGCTCATTTACTATCTTGTAGAGAAGCTTAGGATTCTTTTTCATTCTCTTAAGCAAGTTCCATTGGAACTGCGTGCGATCTTCTCTTACAAGAGTCAATGCGTGATTCCATATCTTACAGAATCGCCTCAAAGTTGCTTCCATACCAAAATCCGTATGAGTTACCCAAGACTCTTACTTTATGCCTAACAATTTCTTCGTTCTACTCCGGATGACAAACTGTTAGTTGTGGCTGCATTTGTGTGGTATAAAAAAGAGTTATCGTCAATTTTCGAAATCAAATAATTTAGCGATGTATTGTAATATGAACCAGAATCCATGAAATCAAACAATTGAGTGTATACACCCTGGAGACTCATATTTAAGGATTGAAATTGTATTTTCCGTAAGAAATTCGACTGTTTGCTCAATCGTTCGGCACTACCTACATAACCAAGAAACATTTTATGATTTGTGTTTGAACATCGTGGTTCGTTGTACGAACCCTATGCAACAGTGGCATTTAAGTATTACCTTGCTTACCATTTATCCACTGTTTCAAAGCTCACTGAACCTAATTTTACTGTCTCCACCCGATGACGGCAAACAGCCAGAAACCGGTAGTGATATGTAAGTGCGGGGGATGTGAGCAACACATTAATTTCTTTAGCCATAAGCGCCTTGAGTACTTGACGAAGAATCACTATGTGATTCTGTGTTTCAAAAACGTGGTTCGTTGTACGAACCCTATGCAACAGTGGCACTCAAGTATAACCTTGTTTACCACTTATCAATTGTTTCAAGGGCCATTGAACCAAATCTTATCGTCTCCACCTGATAACTGCAAACAGCCAGAAACCGGTAGTGGAGTGTGATTTCGGGGGATGTGAGCAACACATTAATTTCGTCAGCCATAAGCGCCTTGAGTGCTTGACTAAGAATCACTATGTGATTCTGTGTTTGAACATCGTAGCTTGTTTTACGAACCCGATGTAACAGTGGCATTACAGTCTAACTTTGTTTACCACTTATCCACTGTTTCAAGGCTCACTGAACCAAATCTTACTGTCTCCACCTGATGACGGCAAACAGCGAGAAACCGGCAGTGGTTTGCAAGGGATAGGGATGTGAGCACTGAAATACATTGACAATAGAGAAGTGTTACTCGGGCACGTATTGATTTAAAACAAGCACATTCCTAATAAATAGGTGTGAATATCTTTTTTTAACACAGACACGTATTTCCCTTGTCTCACATCAGGGTGTAAAATGATGATTGTGCCTCAATTCAAGGGAATTATTTCCCAGTAAAAAGATGCGAGAAAAAGATTTATGAGGAAACTTTAATCAGGAACGTCTTCTTTTAGCCTAATAACGATAACCGCATTTCCAATTTAATAAAGTAGAAGGGGTGTGTTACTTTCGAATAGTCCGTTCGTTCGATTCAGGACTGCACTTGTTCTCCCTTGTGTGGATGCCATTGTTAACCCAGAATTAATCTTCATCCTTTATCCTTTATTTCATCTTCAATTCTTGTTCATGCACAGTGACCTTTGTCATGTTTATAGAAAACTGAAGGTTTAATCTCCGATAGATAAATGGTAAAATACCATATTCAATAGACATAGAATTTTACTAAGTAGCATTTTTAACGTGCCGTACAAGCATTCGTGAGAAAGTAACTTAGCTTAGCAGAAATTATGGTAAAAGACTTGGCCAATAGATGAGCGCACAAGCGTCACTTGACTTTGCAGAGCCACAATAATGTGAGTCAAAATAGGGTGTCACCACAAGCTTACTCAGCAAGTGTTCCTACCATTTTTCGTCCAAATCAGATCAAACAATCATTGTAAAATTTACGATGATGAAGTCTTGTAGCGTGCCGAGATTGAAAAGAAGATATGACCTTTAGTTTTCAACCAGAAGACTCAAGTGGACTAAGCCAGATCCCCACCATACCAAAGTGTAAAATGAACATGAAGAGTGATAGGAAAAATAACTGCAACAGATTGGTACCATCTCCAATAGGCGAACTCATATCACCTGTACAGGTGCGTGTTGAAAATTCTGGAGATAACCATAGGCAACAGGGTCCCTGCCGACAGGATAAGGAAACACGCTTCCGTGAAAATCGTACACACATTTATTACCAGGAAATACAATTTCTGTTTGAGCATACTGCTCAACTATTCCCCGCAAAGTATCTTTAAGACCACGACCTAGTGTATGCGAACTGAGCACCTTACCCCATACGCCAGTACAGACGTTGTGTACCGATTACCTTGTAATGTTTGAAAATTGCTTAAACATCTTTTTGTAAGGTTTAGTTATTTTTAACGATAGGGTATTTATATTAACCAGTTAGAATGTGCGACCCAACATTACATTTTATGCCGAGATTCCCAGTAAGCATGGTATTTAGATTAATGCAATCGAGCCAAGTTAAACTTGTATGCCATTGTTATATGGGGTTCTTACAAAGAACCACGTGTAAGGGATGGAGGTGTGAGCACCACATTACATTAATCAAGCCAAGTTCTGTGTATAGTAACATTACAAATACATGGATGAGCCTCTGATATACAATACATCAATAGAAGTTTCCAAGGTTACGTACAAGCAAGTAAATATTCATTAATTATTGTTCACTTGTTGATTTATTCTTTTAATTTCTTCGTGAGGCGAGAAGTTGGATTGAAGTGTGTCAACTAGTGTGGCGTCGAAATATCCCACCATTGAAATGCCATCACGGCAAACAATGATGTATTATGAATCTTTTAAAACGACAAGTTTTAGTCATGTGATTTTAACACATGTCGACAATTCTATTCCGTATTTGGATATCGACAGAACTCAATTGATTAAAAAACTCAGATTGATTGTCGATTTGATATAAATTTTGCTAGTAAGCCCGAACCACTTATTTTCAACAACTAATTGCAAAGCAGGAAGTTCAATGTTTTCAGCCAATCACAAATCGAATTTAACAACCAATTGAAATGAAACTAACAGCATGACTCGGGTTTTCGAATAGCATGCTGCGAGTTGCTCCCAACATATTTCAGTATCAAAACCAAATGATTTTCGGCCGCGATTCAATGCCTCAAACGTCCCAACCAACGCGAACTCGAAAAATTTCCAATCCCGCAAAACATACACCACATAAAAACTCCCACTCGTTGCCCGAACATTTTCAAAGTGAACGAACGATATTGAACGAGGAAACGCACCAGCGCCATTCCATCACCGGAGTTATCCTTTCCAAAGCCAGACGATTTTCCCAACGACTGCGTCATCATATGAGAAACAGTGTTGCAATATTCCACGATGACGCTTACGGAATCACCTGGGCGGGTGCACATGACTTTTATCCATTATCCGCAATACCGATACCGCCAGACAATTACACACGTACACCAAAAGGTAAAAAGACTCGAGTATTCTTGATAAGTGACCATGACACATTCAGTAAAGATGGCTTGAACAACGATCAGTTTACGTCAAACCATAGATTACGTACACGAAGTACATCAGCGGCGATCCGACACGCAGAAACACCAAAATATCAGCCAATCGAATCAAACCAGGAGGTATGCACCAAGAATGCAAAAAGCACCGCATCCGATATAACACCCGTTGCTAATAGCGGTTCAGACCCGAGAAAAGCTGTTTCATGCGGTTTTCAACCCACCTCAACGCCCAAACAGAGAATACGGAAAAAAGGTGTAACGACAATGGAGAGCTCCACGAACGAGAGGATTTCAGGAACAGAATCAGACCCAGATGAGCTGAAGAAAATCATACAACGCTGCTACCTGGAATCTTTGCAGTTAGAACGAAGTTACGTGTCTCAGGATGACGACATCCTATTTGAATCCACAGATACAATCGATAAAGTTTGTCACATGACTAAAGCTTTGAGCCTCAGTTAAAGAACTATTCGGTTTTATTAACCGAGTAATGATCATAGCACCCCTTGTATGGTTTCGTTGTAATATTTGATAAAGTGATTTAATAAACTACTTTTATTATAAACGGAAGGTTCTAGATGCAAAATACACGCGAAAGTTGAATTGAAACGGTATTTTGTTGTTTATTCTAAATGCAATAAAAAATAAAATGAAAGTACTTTCGTAATCAACAATAATTTATGTTAATTATTCCTAATGTTTTCGGTAATAATTCTTAGCCTTTTGTTTATATTTCCTACCAAGTTAGTCGCGATTGTTTTTAAATATAGCTGGTAGAAAATTATAATAATACCAAAAATGAAATGCAAACAAAAATCGATAGCATTTTGTTATTACTGAAAATGTAGATTGTTTCTGGAACTACGTGCTCATTACAACTCAAAATTTCGTCCATTCACTTTTACCTTATAACAGCTCATTTGATGTTTTATTAATTTTCGCGGTAACTACGATTTTTTCAATGAACGATACGACTGAAGTCTGAGCAGAGTTCACCAGTTCGATATTTACGGTGCAAACGCGAATGTGCTGCGTTGGTGAGTTTTTATAAGCAAGAGGTCACTGTTCGATACTCGAATTCGGTCAGTAATTAGGAACTATGCTATGTCAAACTTCCACATCACATCCAAGAGCGAATTGGATATGTAGTGGACAAAATCTAAAACCTATTTCATCGGGTCATACCCTAGTGCCATGCAGCTGCGCGATACGCAAACTAGATGAAATTACCGGAGCTCATTTGACCTAGACCACTGCGAAAAGGGATCCGGCTGAAAAACACACTCCAATCATAAGCACGAATTTTCCGCAGCATCTTTTGCTCCCTGATTAAATTAGCAAAACTTGAGATTGTGAGATTTGTTTTTGACCGTTGTTTAACAGTGAAATACGAGGTTTATAATTCATTCGCAATTTTAACCGGACTTCACTACTTTTCAATCAGTATTTTGGCGTAACATGTAGTGCAGATATCGATTGCCTGATACAGATAAACGGATTACGACATTTGGTCATTTATATAGATGAATGGAGCAAAAAGTGGGTTTCAAAATGACTCGCAAGCAACATTTACAAGCTCTCACATAACCGTTCACCGTTTGCTAATCGATGGATATTGCCACAATGCAACTGAGATGACGAATGCAAGCACAATTATACGTGAATAATTAGTAATGCACAATATAATATTCGCATGCAATCAGTTTCACGAAAAATGATAGCAACAATGTGAATGTTCTTCAACATCATCATCATCATCATTCCTCTATTATTTAGTTTACTTTTATCACGCAGCAACATCTTCATCTGTGATTGCGCAACCCATAACACAGCATAATATCGTCATTATTCGTATTAGCATTTTACTGTCATCTGATAGATAGATGCATCACAATCATTCACCGTATCATCATCATCATCATCATCATCATCATCATCATCATCATCATCATCATCATCATCATCATCATCATCATCATCATCATCATCATCATCATCATCATCATCATCATCATCATCATCATCATCATCATCATCATCATCATCATCATCATCATCATCATCATCATCATCATCATCATCATCATCATCATCATCATCATCATCATCATCATCATCATCATCATCATCATCATCATCATCATCATCATCATCATAATAACCAATACTCGATTGTTTCCCACCTACTTCGTCCCCGATAATATTCTACACAATCGCCATTTTCTTCACCTCCTATTAAACAATCTTAAGCGATATTATCACAAAATATTTCCTTAAAATTCATGTATTGAAAAATGTTAATTTTTCTCTGTGTTGTACTTCTCACATCCCCACATATACATCTCTCCACCAACGATTTCTGGCGCTTTGCGTTCATCATTTAAAAACAACATCCGCGACACCCTTGTCGATGTCATCAAATAGTTCAACAAGTACAAGAACCACGTTCAAGTAAGCGAATGTAGCATGTTTGCGTTCACACGGATATATAATTGAATTGATTTTGTTAATCGCTATCAATCGGAAACATTAAGAATTATTTTGATCAGTTGGTTAGATTCCGAAATGGACGAGTTTCGCAGTAACTCAGAGAATAGAGTTCAATTGTTTGTGCCTGTCAAGTGGGGATATGGGAAATCTACCGCCTACACATACACTTAACGGCTCATATTTCTAGAAGTACCCCCATGTAAACAAATCAAGGAAGTTCAATAGTAATCTCCTATTCGCTCCTTCTTCAACACGTTCATGCAATCTGTCCGCTGATAATACCATCAAATATCACTGTGAATGGTTTGTTAGCATTGTTTTTGTTATTGTCCGAACGGGACAGTTTTTATTTTGCCTCAAAACTGATAAGTAGTGGAAAGAAATCGAGCGGTTGCGCACTAATATTATAACCTTCCTCAGAATTGGAACGAAACGAGCTTTCCTTGGTTTCTTAAATATGTTTTATCGAAACGGATGGTTCAGATGGTAATGCTTAAAAAACAATCGATGTACGTTTTGAGGGTGATGAGTTCTTCAATAATGTCTTAAAAGTTTTGCTGTACATTTTCGGGATTCTATAGACAAACTTTTTATACCAGCTTACATTCAAAGCTTACATATGCCCCTCTCTATGGAATTCAAAGTTCACTGCCTGAATTCCAAACTTTCCCTTTGGACTATCACTGCCTGAATATCACACATCACCGTTTGATAGACCCATACGTGGCCAGTGATTACAGATATTGTTCGCGGTATCATGTTCAGTTGCTCTAAAGTTCTGTTTCGTCCGGCATTCACACGTTGTTCCGTCTTTGCGCACTGACTTTACCCTCGTGAGCGCAAGCAATGAACACCGGTCACACGCTTCATTTCACTTCAGTTTCATGTGCTCATGTGCTGACGCCAAACGATTTCACGTGTAGCTTTAGTCGCAAATATTGAGACAGATATATTACAATCTCCGTTGAAAGACTGTAATCCACCTGTACATTTGTGCTCAAAAAGATTTTGTTCAATTATTCATTCACTGTAAAGATATCTATTCAGACTGTGAATCACTATCGGTTTCGTGTAGTTTTCACTTGCCAGGCTTCCGAATATTCAAACCCCAAATACAGGCTTACTTGTCAAATAGACTCGGTTGTACAAATATAGATTTTAAGCATTGCTGTGATTTCCTCGATTATTGAAAAACATCAAATAAAACCTCAATTTTTTCCTTGTTAGCGCGAAAGATTTCACACTCGTGATTAACTTATAACCGATTTTCATTTCAACAGTCAATTGACATAAATTTTGCTGTGTGGATATTGAGGTAATTAATAGTGAAGGTACAATATTTAGAACTATTTCCTGTCAAAATCAACTTGAAGAACCGTAGTGTTTAAGTAGATTGAGCGGCAACTTCTTACTTGTCGCTCATACGATTACACATTATTTTTTTAACATGCGGATGGGTCAACTTAAGAACGCGAGAGATGCTTCTGTGAGCTCGAAAAAGTGAAAACAATGCTGCAAGTAGCTCACTTGTTCAATCCTTTATTCTATACAAACAAGAAGAGGTACATGGGGTCAAACAGAATCCCGATGCTAACCTTGACAACTTTTTCTTCGAACGTGTAAACGGGAACCGAACTTGCAGCTACCAACTGATGAATGATTTATGCACAAAACGACCTTGAATTTTGAAATAATGCTTCTTTTTATATACTTCACGAAACTTATTTTCCTTGGTTGTCAATTCCTTCAGAACCTGATTGGCGTTTAATGCAATGATTTGAAATGTGAAATATTTTTAACCACCAGGAAATAATAATATCGTCAAAATGTAGCGGTGTATCCAACCATTGACACGACGTGAATGTGGCTTAAAGGTTAAAAACTCATGAATTAGTGATAATGTGAGGTGTTATTTTGTAAACAAGACATGAACCATTCATCCACGGTCGTAAGGTATGCTGTTCCTGATCGTATATTCCCTACCTCATGAGTGCAAACAGCTCTAAACCGGCAGTGACGTGTGTGTGATGAAAATGCTTGCAAATAATGATTTTTGTTAATTTTTGAATTTTATTTGTTCAACTATTTACAGAAACCGAGAATGTGTTATGTATAGAATCAATGCATGAAGCCGATGATTTCTTTCAAACGCAGGATTATGTTGTTTACCTCTTTGATTATCATACGTTTTTATCGCATGTTGATGTCAAACTTCACAGAGTTGAAAGATAAAAGAGACCACGAATATAAAACTCATTTGCATGCATCTCCATCCCACCCACACACACACCTCACGACCGGTTTTGTGCAGACCGATTCGAACGCAAAATTCTTTGCCACACCTGCTACAATCATATGCAGCACACTACCGTTAGCGCCATTTGGCCGTTGTCAGCATGCGCTCGATCCAGTAACTGAGGGCGGTAGCTGCTCATTTCAAGCTGGAACGCGATGCTTTAAATGTTCTTCAAATTGAGCAGTCGCGAGCTAGTTAATTTCACGCCGTAGGGTCAATGACGAGTGATCCCATACTTGTTTCATTAACATTTTTGCACCGCAGGGGACATTTACCCCTGCAGTAGACATGACAAATACCTCAAACCACGCTGAATTGTTTTTGCTTAGCAACGTAACGCTTCCAAAATCATGTGTAATGAAAGAACAAAAATGGTCTAATTGCGACAGTGAGAAGGTTTTATTAACTTGTTGAACAGTCAATTTATTCATTTTGAGACGAATTTTTATCCGTGCATTGAGATTCACTGTTTTTAGTCTCAGTCGAACATTATATAAGATTAGCTTGTCATTAATCTAAAGTTTTTGAGGACTGTACTCAAAGTGGTGGGTACGATAAGTCGTCAATATGGTGATTTACTCAGTGAAACCGGAATAATGACTTATGTACGCCACACTGAACTTTATTCGTGATTCAGATCTTCATGCTAGTTCGATGTATGTGCGTTCGGACAATATTAAGTGAAATAACGGTTCGAGTCATGCCATCGATTCCGAAAACGAGTAAAAACCAACAACAACAAAACCAAATTTGCGGTTCCAATTTCGTAGTCTCACAAATCTTGCCGTGATTAATTACAAGTCAGCTGTTCCGACAAAAGTTTCTTGGAAATAAGCGCAAAATACCACCACAATTTGCCATTCGGACACATTCCGAAAGCGTTCCCATGTAGTTGACACTCTCTCTCTCTCTACACGACGAGCGTATTTCAAATGTCGCATGTCCGTAACGTCAGTGGCAAGACAACGGATGATTTTTTGCATAGAGAAGGGACACAATATTTGTCCCGTCATTGATTCGGACAAATAAGTAATCCACGTGTATGCTTGTCCATTTCTGTACGAGTGAAAAGTTCATCGCATTGTTGTGGCCAACATAATAGCTTAAAACGTTTTTAAACCACGTGAACAGAATAAAACAACACCAAAACATTTGGAATTTTATTTCTATTATCCACATTTAATGGCTTTGAGTCGTTCAAATTGCCATAAGATGCGAATCGATTAATAATTTTAATGAGAATGTCGCAGCACTTTAATGATACATGCAATATGAACATTAATGACTTGAGGTAATATTGGTGTGTACAGTATGCTGTATCTACGCAATTCACACCACACGAAGAGTTTTGTTGCAATGCACAGAAAAACAAGACGATATCAAATCTAAAATGACTAAAAACTCACCAAAATATTCATCTATCCTTAAAGTGGAAGTCTTGATACGGGCGAAGCTAAGTAAAACTCTGATTATCTAATTAAACTCAAACGCCTAGTAGTCGAAATAATGTAACATTATTAAGATTATATTCCATGATAGCAGCTCATCTTTGCTCCAAAACAAAATGCATTTTGAGACAATTTACTGAGACAATTTACTCTATAATGTGGAATTGATAATTTGATTGAATATTCTACCATTAAATCTCTAAACTCTGAGAGCAAATTCAACAATTGATGTATTGCTTCACTTGTTTGTTACACTACGTCAATGAGTGCAAACAGCATCAAATCGGTCGTGGTGTGTGTGTGATGGAAATGCATGTAAACGAGCACTTTAAATTTGAGTTTCTCGACAGAATTAAGTGGATCGCGTTGTTTACCGTGAGAGACTTGGTCATGGTACGCATCTGGCATCCGAGTTATGAGGCAATAAAGCGAGAATCTGGTTAAAATTGTCTTGCCGAGTGAATGCACTAGAACATATATACCATTTTGCCAAAAGTTTATTTGTGTTAGAAAGGCCTAGTTAAAAATTTACATCAATCGATATATCTTCTGCTTTTATGCAATGTATTGTACAAAAATAGACAGGAAACGATCCTACTAAGAGACTATTCGGAAGAGTGATCATTTGGCTGGCAGTTGAAGATTATATTCTGAAAAATACCTTGTTAAGAAAAGTTGTCGACAGCAGCACAAGTTTTCTGGAATGAAAACACTCATACTCCATTCTCAAATATGACAAAACAATACAAATTACTTTCTTGAGTTTTTAGTGCAGAGTTTCGATAAGATCCAATCCTCAATGGAAAGTTTAATCTTCGCTTGAACAACTTTTATCCCTTGGACAAATTCATGCGTGAACTAATAATCCAATCATGTTTAACCAAGTTATTGATTTATTGATCATAATTCAATTATATTGGTGTGAGAATTTGGTTGTCGAACTTACAATGGGTGAGAGGTTTTAATTTTGGAAATGAAGTTTGCAAAATTATCAACTACCCAATCCCGTTAAATTGATTGAATATGGCGGTTTTTCAAGAATTATTACAGCTAGCTCAACACTCCACTCATTTCTAATTACTACATTGAGTTGTTTTTATTTCAGAAAAAAAGATTTCAGTTCCGTTTGTTGGCAAGTTTATGCAGCACGCTTGACTTTCGGCTACAAAGCGATTCAGTGAGATGTGTATGTGTAAAATCTTTTCCCTGTAGATGGCCTGAGAAGCACGGCTTGTCAACGCTAATTAGTTCATAGTAAAATGACGCCTGCTATAGGCTTGACGCGAGAATTTACTTTTCTGTTTTGCCACTATAACCTTAGTGACAGCTTTTGTCACAAAATATTATTCCGTAATCGTCACATCTTCTTTGACCTATCAAGGCCTGAATTTCTTCCGGAATACAGTTCCACTGGAAGATCAATATGGGGAGATTTATTGTTGAAGAAAATTGTCAGATTAAAATATTGTTTGTTTAGTTGGGTTTATCTGGTAGAACACTAGGTCGTGGGTTCAAGCCACAGAGTAGTAGCAAATTTGTTAAAAACTACTTGACAATTTCAAGATTTTGCAATATGTTTGAAACAGCTCGGAACACCAAAATCATAAACGGAATATTTGTAGCCGTTTTCGAAAACGGATAAACGTTGACATGCCCGGCATAATATGCACTCAGGTCGCACAAGCAGACTAAGCAGTAAACTGACATTGATCGCAAGTGAAAACGAACCAGACGCATTTTCACTGTCTCACCGCTTTTCTAGTCAAGCAGCCAGGAACCAGCTGAGCAGTGTAAAAGCTGGTGATATGAACAGAACATTGCATTGCATAAATCATAAGCAAATCACAGCATGCAGAAAAGTGCGTCATTTCGGCTTGATTTCATTTTTCTCAGCGCCCATCAGGGTCGGTGTAAATTTGGTCAGCTCTAATAAGGTAAAACGAACAGATGCACCGAATTTACACAAGGAGAGGAATTTTACCAATAAAAACAATTCTTTACACATTTCCCTTTTTCATCAAACACAGGTGAACATAGTCATCGAAACTCGCCAGAAATTAACTGCTGCGGCGTAGCATACAGTCAAGTATGTAGAACAACTTCACTCACACAAATCCGTGTTACTTAAACTGGAGACCAGCATCTGCTCAATGTACCCCAGCGGGATGTAAAACATTGTTGACCCTACTATTAAATAAGACATTTATAATAATGACACAACTCGCTACCGTTATTTATTTATCATCATCACCAACATCATAATTATTATCATAATTATCATGAATCGAAACTTCCGACTGAGACATCGATTCAAGAAACTGATTAATCGAAAACCTTTACTTTAATAGGAATGTCTGAATACTCATTCGAACGAAGAATCCATCGATACAAATCACATACAATAACGCAAGGTTGGTTAAGGTATACTGGACGGTGTGAACTTCATCCAGCAAAAACCAATCCAACTTTTGAAAAAAACAAGAGAGAGTTACAACAATATACAATTTCAGACTACTTGAAAAAGTTGTCCCTCTATACGGGGAATTTTTTTAAAAAAGATTCGAACAAATATTAAACGAATTTTGAAGTATGTTAACTATGTGAGATTAACAAGCGTTGGTAACTGCCGTTATTCAGGCTTCGTACAACGAACCACGGTAGACGAAAGCAAATCCAGAATGTGATTTCTAGTGCAGTAATATGTCACTGGCTGTTAGGCGCAACAAATCATTGGTCATTTTATAGTACTTAACCGCTTAATCCAGAAGTAAATTAGCTTGATTGTGCTATGAGCGTGGTTGGTCGTATCAAACTTACAGTGGATACAAATTCAAGCTTTGCTTAGAATTAATCCACTATTCCTTGGCTCACTAAATGTTAGCAGTCACCCTTAACATGAGGCAGCGCATGTCATTGTGAGTAAAGGGCCTTTATGACAATGATATTAGTTTTGCGGTGTCTAATTTAAATATATCCAATAATTCTAACTTTCATACTACTTCTCTCGTTTATACGATCGATAAACGGAATAAGAATACCGATTTGTTCGATTGAAACATGCGGAAAACTCCATCAACACAAATTAATGTAATTTATTTTATCAATAGTCTCTTTTAATTGGCACAAGGTAGAATTTATGACATTTGAAAGTTTAGTCTAAACTAAATAATCAATAATTCATATCGATCTATCTGCATAAATAAGGCGTCGATCAGAATATACATTTTTAAATAATGATTAAATTTGACAATCGGTATACCGCGAACATGTTCTGCTGTCTATAAAATGAAAGAGACATTTAAGTTTGGGCATATGATCAAAGGTGGATCAAAGCCGGAAAAGTTATTCGTCTGCCCATAATACGACACCGGTTTTAAGTTTGAACCAAAATTTCGATAACTTAGCTTTAGTATGATGTATGCTTGAAAGTAACACGGAAATATTTTACTTGAAGATCGTAGTAGGCTATCACAGAATAGCTACAGATGATACGGATAATTAAACACAGCTCGTTGTAAATTGTGTAATGGAAAACTCGGTAATTGCTTCGCTTGAACAACGATGATAAAACATAACTAAACTCTTCATTGTGAAGTAGTGACACGATTTTATGTTATTTTAGTCGAAGATATTACAATAATATCCACATCACTTCACACTTCTTCACGAACATCTTATGCCATATACAAGTTGCCGTTCAATACTAGTGAATAAAACAATCCTATTTATACTACCTAACGCGACATTTTTTACTCAAGCGCTTAAAATGGGTGGGATTATTTTTGAGCTCAAAGAAGTTTCATCTTACATGGGTATATGTATGATAATCCCGGGAAAATATGCGTAATGAACATACTCCCATAATGAAAAAAGCTCATTTGCATGCATCTCCATCACACACACCCCACGACCGGTTACGTGCTGTTTGCACTCATCAGGTAGGGACAGTAAGATCAGGATCCGCATAGGCTTGAAACAGTGGAAGAATGGTAAACAAGTTGCGCCTGATCCTACTGTCCATAGCTGATGAGTGCAAACAGCACGAAACCGGTCGTGGGGTGGGTGTGTTTGTGATGGTGATGCATGCAAATGAGCTTTTTTTATTCATGGTCATGGGTTTTAAACCCAGTCTACACGAGTGGGGCATCATGTGATTGAACAGGTTGGTCGTACCAACCTTACCTAACAATTGCATACAATCGCAACTTGTATACTCCCAGAATGTTTTTTCAAAATATTGAAACGGATATTAACGGGATCAATTAGAAACTCTAAACATATGGCCACAGACTTCAACACGAATTTCGCAAGATCAAAACGTGATTGCGCAATATCCTAACCACCATAGACAACGGGTCAACGCATTCGACGACATTTTGATTACTGGTGCTCGCTGTGCCTAAATATCAAGCTCAGCCAACTCACGAAGCCACAGAAACGCGGGATCATATGCAGCTTGCTAGCTTGGACAAAATATATACTCACAAATTGCATTTCAAGGCTTGTTAAGGATGAAACGTCTTTCTAATCTATATAAACGAGCACTTAATCCATATTTATTAAATCATATTGTAGAGGAAGATGAGGTAAAATTTGCATGAACGCTGAGACTGTGGTGAAGTGAATGATATTCCAGAAAGTCTTGACCGCTATCCATAATTTAGCACAACTTAAACTGTTTCTATGTGACATCCACAGATGTTAGACGTTCCAGTTTTGTAGATGCCACTCAAAGCTCCTTATTCTGCAACCTCTTCAAAAATGAAATTAGGTGATTGAGTTTGCGAAAGGATTTAAAAAAAACGTTTCATTGTATTATTGTGTACAAATGTAACAGGAACGTTTGTTCTGCCCATCAATGAATCTGAGCATTACGGTCATGAATGACATGAGGCATTGTTAATCAGATTTAGCTACAGGTGAACAAGTTGTCCAGACAAAATAAATGTTTTTCATTTGGAAATTCACGCAAATATCTTATGCCGTTTTGTCAAACAAATATAATCTTATCATTTAGTATTCTAACGTTGGAAACCATTCAATTCTACGCTTATTCAGCAGTATTTCTACCGTGGTACACAAATATCGTCGACTTCCGATGAATCCAAAATTATGTTCCGAAAATTCTACTTTATCCACATTTTTTAAAATGATCCTCGGGATCGCATAGCTACTGATTTATCACATCAAGCGAAATAAAAAGCTGTTCATAAACAACAGCGCGACATAAAATCCAACCATTGTCACAGGCGCATTTTTAATTTTAATTCATGGCGAAAAATTCCCGCGAAAATCAAACGGGTAGGAATTAGGTTATTCGTAAATAAAGCGGACAAAACTTGCGAACGGACAAATTGTTCGGATTTATTGACAGTGGGGAATCGTAATTGACAGCAAAATCGCGCGGTTAAACGAAATAGGAAGCACTAGGTTTGACAGTTGACCTTGAAAAATATTGTGAAACAAATGAAAAGATTTATGAAATTTCGTGTTTGCTGAGTTATCACGTGCATGAACAAGTTTGACTGCTATTTTTCAATTAAAAATGGCGCCAAATTTCATCTCTCAATTTTAGTCCACGAAAATTGTGATGACAACATTCTCTACGTGAGGAGTGCGATCAATCTGGAATCGATGGAAAGGAAGGAGATGGTGCAATTGAAACACACATATGTTAGGACAAGATTTACGCATTACTACACATTTGCTCTGTTAAAATCTATTGGAATCGGATCATATTCAACTCTGATTTGTTATGCTATTATTCGACTATATTAAGATGAGCATTCGGGTTAATTTACTAATTAACCGACAGTAAAGAAATGGTGGAATTTGTTCCACTAAATTGTGTTTCATGAGTGAGAACATTATAAACTTGATAGTGAAAATTCACGAACTAATGCAAAGGTCGCTTGAAAGTACAAAGGATATAGGCTCCTCAAAAACAAGTCAATTCAAAATAACCGGTTTTTGAGTGTTTTCATTGCTTGCAGGGGAAGTCACATACCACATGGTTCGTCATATATCCATAGACTCAACTGATTCCGAACGTATGATTTCTTCGGGCAAGATGTTCCACATAAACCAAATTCTGACAGAGAAATAATTCCGACGAATATTCAGTCGAGAATGTGGGCTGCTTAAAGCCATTGAATGTCTGCGTGTTCGAGTAAGGTTCTTGAGCTTTAGAAAATGTTTGATGGGATGATTTTCGGTGTGCCAACATGAGGCAACCCCGAATCCGTCGTTGGGTACAATCATGTAGGTCAAGTTTTGACATTCGCTCTTGGAAAGGAGAATTTTGTAACGAGAGACCATCTTAATCGCACGGTGATGATTCCTGTCATGAAGATCCTCAACCATAGTCCCCAGGCTTGGATTGAATATTCCTTAATACAGAATTCATTATCATACCTAGCTGCCTGTTAGCAAGTAAGAAATTAAAAAGCATTGATAATGAACATATTCGGATTTTTAGCTAAATTTCCTAAAAAAATCTTATCAAATCGAGCTTTTAAAAACCATATACTACAGTCAAATCCCGTTACTATGTCACCTCGCTATTATGTCATTCTCGGTATTAGACCACTTTTGCTCGATCGAGGCATGTGGTATAGTTGCGAGGTTTGATTGTTTCAAGCGAATGGGGATCCTGATCCTACTGTTCCTACATGCAAACAGCACGAAACTAGTCGTGGGGTGTGTGTGTGACGGAGATGCATGCAAATGAGCATTCTTGGTTATAAAACCGTTTTTAAGAACCCTCATCAAATCTCGTTATTATGCTCCCCGACGAGACCGAGCATAAGTGGTATAATTCCGAAAGTAACATAATAGCAAGGTTTCATAGTACCGATCTCTGTTTCAAACATCCACGTTAACTAGAGCTGATGGTCTTCAACTCCGATAAAAGAAAGACCATGTTACTCATGTGCTCAATCATGAACTCAGAAAGCAAACGAAGACGCTTTTTACAAACTCAACAAAACACAACCCTTTTTAAGATGTTTATTACACAATCCTGACAAGTAATCGCAGGATCGCTGATCCTGTATACCAACCAACTCTATCTATGCAATACAAGGAAACTTGCGTGGGTGAGATTAACATGCCAGCTAAGCAAAATATGCTACTGAAAATGTTAATATCGTATATATTACGTTCGTTGAAGCAAATGATTCCCAAGGTTTTAATAGGAAAAATTTGGTCAAGATTTTTTGGACGATAAATTATAAGCGTATCTCAAGTATTAGCACTCATGACCGCTGGTAAAATTATTTCTTCTAATTGAGACCAGATGCGCAGTTCAGCAGAAAATCGGGCGACAAAATAATTAGAAACTGAAACGAAGTCAATCGCAGCCTTTAAAAAGTCAAATAACTCGCTAGCCTGGATGACGTTTACGGTGGCTTAGAAAGATCAGATTTATTCGATCCATTTCATAAACTTTCCAAGTTCTGATCTGGTGCTTCGTATAGTGATAAATTATATTGATAAAGAAAATAAGAAGTAATTTTTGCTCATTTTACAAAGAGCACGACTTCAATTCCGTTATCAAGAGCTCGAGCGTTTAGCATCAATTGAGCACCTTCCAATGTGGCTGAGCTTACCGGATCAACGGAGCACTCAGCATACAAAATAGTTCAGCACGCCGAGGAAATCCCGTTGTATAACATCAAACTGGGAAGCACGTTTACTACAGAAAAAGTACAAAGTAATTATTAAATGCTGAAAAATACTCATTTTGTTGAAAAGAGCATAATGAACAACGCAAGCATTCCAGAATATTCTTTACTTTAAGTTTATTAATCGATCTATCCTGGGAAATACATATTAGTCGGGAGAATTTAACTGATTTTTTATTCGCTATTAATTAAAATACGTTCGGGTTTACCATTCCTTCACTGTTTCAAACCATGCGGATCATAACCTTAATATCCCTACCTGATGAGCGCAAATAACAGTAAAGCGGTCGTTGGTTGTTTGATGAAAATTCATGAAAATGAGCTCTCTGTTCATGGACATGGGTTTACACCCTATCTACATGAGTGTGACCTCACGGGATTTAACAGGTTGGTCGTATTAACCTTATCCAACAGTGGCATACAAGCGGAACTTTTTTTAACCATTCTTCCACT
>JACCGJ010017679.1:0-24278 GCA_013407085.1 Atriophallophorus winterbourni
GTGTAAGGGATGTAAGCAACACACTACTTTGGTCAAACATATTTATATCTTTACAAGACCCACAAATATGGTTGTCTAATTCTTCAACCAACCCTGTAAATCCCAGTGTCAAGCTCATTGTGTGTTTCCTTTTCTGCCATAACGCCAAGGTCGTAGACTAGATAGTCAAATTTCGGTTAGCATTCGGTTTGGGGAACCGGCACGCTGTTTGTCGATCAAATGATTGATTAGATGATCGATCGCGTTTCGATCCAGGCTGTCTGCCCAAGTGTTCGCGGTCGAGTGGCTTCCCGACAACATGCACGTTCACTATAGAGACGCGTGTTGCTTGTTAAATTTGTGGATATTCTCGTCTTACGATTAAACGGCAGTTAAACATTTATGTGTCTTCTTCATTTATGCCAAAACGTATGAACGATTTTGCCCGAATCCCCCACCCAAATTGACCGAGAATATTTTACGAGCCGGCTGACAAGTAAAATTGACATTTACGCTCTCGTTTTATCCCTGCTCAACTGGAATCCACTGAGTCACGTTGTAACTCGACATGACACTTGGCATCGATTTCACGTCCTTGTTTACACAAACACACACGCACACGCCGTACTCATATCAGGTCGCATTGTCATTTGGCTACAAGCAGCGGTGAATGCGTTTCCGGTTACTAGGACATTCCACGGTCCGCATTGTTTATGACCACCGGGAGTGTGAGTTCGCGTGCGCGAGACGACCATCCGATTCACGTTATACGAATAGGTCAGGCGCGAATCGAGCATGAAACTCGAGCAGTGTCATACGGGTTGGAGTTACATCGTTTGATCGATCGGTGTTAACTCGGCAATTGATTAGAGTATTGCGAGTAATCAGTTGATCGAGCTATCAAACTGCTATTTGCTTCTTTGATTTTATGATTGCTAAACTAGCGGAACTGATCAATGATCGTTGATGTATGTATGTATGAAAGCACAAGACTGGTGGAGGCAAAGTGCCTCAGTCATGGACTGCACGTAGGCTAAGATACTGTCAGCTTGCCCAGGCCTAGACAGATGTAGTGGCTGATAGTGCCATAAGACATTGTTATTAGTTCAGATCACAGTGGTTTGTTCTTCCCAATATTGAAGGACTAGAGTCGGTGATGATCGGAGTTTTTTATACGTCAAACGCTCCCGGTAACGTCAATAGATCTGCTAATCATAGTCAGTTGTATGGTTGTAATCGCACACGAACCTCTTACGGTTTAGAATGCATCACAATGTGGAAGTGTGAAGTACATTAACGACGAGTGCCAATTACGAGGTTTCAAATGATACACAGAGCCCCACCTTCCGGCATAAGTATGATGAAAGCACAAGCCTGATACAGGCAAAGTGCCGCGCAGTCATAGACTGCACATGGGCTAAGATACTGCCAGGTTGCCCAGGCCTAGACGGATATGAGGAAGAAAAAGAACAGGAAATTGTAGTGAGACTCCAGCCTGTTTCAGCATGCAGCTCACTACCTGTGGCCAATCAATTTAGCACGGAGTTAGCTGCACAGCACGATTGCACATCCGTGCATAAGACGAGCAGGAAGCGTCGAAAAGACCGACGACGATAATCGCGAACTTGGAAATATTGCATGAGAACTGTTCCAGCGACAATACCATCGGAAAGATGAGATGGATGTCGTCAGCCGCTCTCGAACGATATGCCATTCGTCAAGATCGGTTAAACGAGCCCTTCGTTGTAAGCGCTTTAAGTGTACCGGCTGGCACGAAATCGACTGATAAATCCAATCAAACTGACAACCGGGACAGACATGTTTCAGGACAGCGTTGTGGTTTGCTTATTTCAGATGAGCGTGTGTCCTTCTCTTTGTCGTGTGCGTAATAAACATGTTTAACCAATTGGATTCGGGATTAAACGCGATCAGCGCTTGACAGGTTGACCTCAGCAATGTGAAACGCAGGGGTGAAATGATTGAATGTCATGAACCTGACGTAATCAGTATCACCCCCTTCAACATGACGCTATCAAACCGAACCAATGCCTCGAAATCGAACAATGGCATAAAAAACCCGTAACTATTTGGCGAGGCTGACACAACCGACCCAATCGATAACTTGAACGCACAATGCACGTGGGCAATCGGTGACACACACGGACTTTGCGTAACCGAAAAACAGTTCCAGTCGAGTTTATTTAAACACAGATAGGTCAAACATTATGACAACCAGCGGATTAAAGCAAATTATTTAGGTAGCGAATTGCAATCGATTACGTATGACGAGCTGTATGTATGTATGAAATCACAAGCCCGATGTGTCGCACAGTCAGAGACTGCGCATGGGCTAAGATACTGTCAGGTTGCCCAGCCCTAGACAGATGTTAGGGAGAAAATAGACATACAACGATATGTCCACATCAATTGGACCACACTAGATGTAACTAAGATGCTAGTAGTGCAACGAGAGTGGCGATCCAAAAATTGAACCCACATATATTTCCGCCAACCAACCAAAAAGAGCAACAATGCCGTTAAAAATTAAGTTGTTTTTACGACAATCTGGTACAATGTTGTTTTCCCGGGATGACGACCTTGACACCTCGTTGTGGTTAGACTCTTTGTTTTTTCTGCCCGGTTCGGCCACGTTTATCCCTGGTGTTACAAGCCCCGCCACGCTTGGCACGTTGGGTCAACGCGTTGCTCACTAGCCGAGAGCTGGAGTTCAACCGCTTTGTGGACAGCTGCGAACCACCATGCAGCACATGTGCCAAGCCAGATCGTTTGAGTTCATGCAACAGTGCAACACGTGCGTCGAGTAGTTCAGCTGGCGCGTCCGCCAGTTCACGGGCATTCAAGAGGGCGGGTACCAACGTTTCCCGAAAGTAACGCGGTCTGGTGAAGACAAAGGACGGAAAGGGTGAACTACTTAGTGAATAAGGAGAAAATGAATAAGCGAATTATGACTGAGCTGTGGGATGAATGTGTTGGGCAGAAGCACTGAGCACACGGAAGCTCAGGTGAAACAAGCGGCTTCTGCTAAATTAACAGACAGGTGAACACAACCAGCAGACAAAGGGATAGACGGGACTTAAATGCAATTGAAGCACGAGGGAATATTCTGGTTGGCCTAAAACAATAAGTGGCTACGTTGGACGAAATGAGGAAAAAGATACTGCTTGAATAGGCAAAAAAGATTGGGAGGGTAAAACTGTCGATGACCCGGTAATCACAGAAAGAGATGAATCTGAGGCGATTTAACTTAAGCAGATGAAGGCATTGACAATCAGAATGGTTTTAGTTAGGGCAACTCAGAGGAATGTGTCAGAAGCACATTTTTCTTTTTCTGGATAGAAAGCAGAAGAGGGATGATAACCTGTTGAAGCTCCTTCACGGCAAAAAACATGGATGACTGCTACCGACAAGGTAGAGGATCACCACCACAAGATCGCTCTGAGGTTCAAGTCTCAGCATCTCCACGACAAGGCACATTTGAACAGCGGTTCTGATGGTACGGACAGTAGCTCGTCCGGCAGCGAATATCAATTGTTCGCCACTAGCGCATATACATTGCCAAAATTAAACTTCCTAGTCTTATGCGCAACCTTGACTCGCCTATTAGGCTAAAATTGGAGCAACTTGTCCACGCATGCGCCAGGAAGAATGCGACAAATTATGAACAAGTTGAATCTTCCTTCGCGAAGTTTTGATTGACAAAGGTTAAGGAAGCTCCATGGAATATCGTACACAAAATGCCATGCACCGAATTTGTACCTCTTCTTTGAAACCACTAGAGTGGAGCACGCTCGCTTTATGACTATCAGCAAGCAAAGGGTAGACCATGTTCCAAAAGTAGATGAAGAAGTGTCGAGTAGAACGCCTGGAACATCCCTGGAATAAAGCCCACAAAGGAACGCTCGTTAGCCCACAACATACGAATGGCATTGTCTATCCTCCGGAATGTCTGGCGTGAATTTCGAAGAGCTCATGCGTCGTTTTCAACCACTACCGATTTGATGAACTTACTCTCCAAGGATTAGTTCCAGTCAATTTTATTGGAGCCCAATCCCATGAAAACTAACGTGCCCACATTTATTGGGAGCAATCAGCAATTCGTCCATCAAGGGGCTCGTTGTAGTTACAAACAGTCGCCAAATAAAAGGCATTCGATGAAAACTGCTTCCGGAATGCCGTTCATAAAGATTTTACGTAAAGCAGGTCAAGAACTAAGCACAGTGGAACGTCAGTGCTCGTTATCATCGCCATGCACCTCCATATGGTTTGGCAGCCAATAGACAAGTGACTCGGTCCACTTTAAAAGAAACCCTCAATTACCTAGGTCCTCTAATTCGACGTGCAATTATTGACGTGATATCTGGTCGAACGCTTTACTGATTTCGATCAAGAGCGAAACAGTAGAAATGGTCGTGTTGTGGGCATCTTGGAGTGTTCGACTAATGATGTGCGTTGTCAAGTGGAGTGTAGAGAAAGCATGCAGTGATGTATATTAGCGAAGCTCGCAGGTTTTTCTAATTAACTCTATTATAAAACTTGATAGAATGCCAATAGGCCTGCGATAACTCTTCCACAGCCATACAAGTTGCAAAATTCCCCACCTATTTGAGATTTTAATGTCATGGTTGTCTAACAATTAAGCATTCGGTAGCTGATGGCGAGGCAATGCTGGCACTGCTGATGGGCGTTCGTTTACAATAAAACATTTGTGAATAAGGAAAGACGCAGACCCATAGAGTCTCTGTGAGACTATTAGTTCTGTACACTGCGCGTAAGCATAAGTTAGAGTGGAGCCTGGCAAAATGCGACACTATAATAGACTGCACGTGCGCTGAGATATTGGTGTGTTGCCCAGGCAAAGATAGATACGAGAAAGACAAAGAACAGTAAAATTCCACCGTATTTCTCTCAGCGCAGTACCGCATGATTGCACTTATATGCATAGTAATAAGAAGCGGCATATTGTGGTGCTCACATCCCAATCCCTTACACAACACTACCAGGTTCTGACTGTTTGCCGTCACCAAGTGGGGACAGAAAGATCAGGTTTAGTTAATCTTGAAACAGTGGTAAACAATGTCGTACTTTACAGGGTTTTCACAAAAAACCACGATGTTCAAACACAGAATCCCAAAGTGATTCCTGACCAAGCGCTCGAGAACAAGAAGCGGTTTTAGACACAACATATGACAAGACCGGAAAATATACACACCTAAGACATCCACGAGAAAAAAATACTAAAACGCCGTTTTGATGCATTAAAATTAGAAGGAATAATCACAGTAGTACGAGAAAGCATCAATAGAATCTAGCGCTTGGACTCCAATGATTATCTGGGAAAAACACCTTTAGTTAGACAAGAATATAGCAGAGGAGAAGATATTACGAGGGATGCAGAACTGAGAAATAAAAACCGAGAATTGTTGAAAACTTCAAAAAAAGATAAAATGAAGACAGCAAGAACGAAATCACCCAGCGTAGTGGTAACAAAATCCCAAAAAGTGATTTAGACGAAGGAAACTCCGTTCGGCCTCTCATCTGCAGGGACAGACCCGCTGTTACAACATTCAGAAACATCAACTACTCATGAGTAACAACGAACCTAAAGATTATGTGACGCGATTTTGTGCAGACAAAATTCAAACGATTGGAAATAACAAAATACAAACTGTACATAATGAAAATAAAAAAAGCAATGCAATTTAAGAATATGTCCTTAAGCAAACGGGAGAAAATAGTTCTCAAAGATTTATGCTACATGCTACAAAAATTGAACATAAATGAGATGTGTGTGATGATTAGATAAATTTTATGATTTAAATATTCAAATTCAGAACTGGTTTTAAAAAAATTGAAAAAAAACTACAAAACCCGAAAGAAAATTAATAAATAAAGGACTGCAATAACATATAAGGAAAACAAAAATATTGCAGGTCCCGCCGAGATTTGAACTCGGGTCACTGGATTCAGAGTCCAGAGTGCTAACCGCTACACCACGGGACCACGCGGGGTAATAAAACGGTTAGTTAGATAATTAGCGATCAAACTAAATCAACCATACAAAAAGTTAGTTCACGGTTGAATTCCGATCAACCAGAAACTATTTCCAGAGTCCAATGTATTGTGGTGCTCACATCCCCATCCCTTACAGAGTCTTTTGGCGTACAGAAATTATGCATATTATTCAAAACAGGCATTTTCGTTTGGAATAGCTTAACCCGCATCAATCAATGAAACCCGCAAATAAATAAAGATATTTGACCAGGCGGAAGGGTGATTGTGATACTCAATCACCGACGTCTATGACGCGTCTCAAATGCGGCCTGGTGACTGGTAGTTGAAGTGATCTATCTCTGCAATACGTTGATAACGTGCTGTCAGCGACAAGGCCGAGATACAAACAGACGAACACAGTATCCACCATGCTTCCCGCTTCTATGTGCAATGCCACATCTCGATTCACGTAAAACTCGCGGCTAAACCGCTGCATGGCACAGTCAGCTAAAAACCCTTACTAGTAACCTTTCTAAGGTCTCTGCAGTCAGGATTCTGTACTGGGGTCCCTGCGACCAGATATCACAGTGGCTAATTACGTTAGGGGATATGCCTCGAAACCATGTTCAGTAGAGGTCTTGAAGTAAGCACCCTCTTGGAATGTTTGCTTGTATGTTGTCGAGTAAGCTTGCTATGATGCAGGAAAGCCGCAAGGAAGCTGTTGTGCTGCTGTAGCTATACTCGTTTAAATGCCTGTTCCATTCGAGGTGTAGGCACCTCATCCCAGTTTGTTTGTGCTTACTCTTCTATAGAACCCACAGCTATTTAAGTCCCACCCTTCTCCATCTTTTAAGATTGTATTTTTTTTCCTGGTTGTATGACAGTTGGACATTCAGTACATGCTACCGATGTAATGCCGTTCCTGTGATGATGATTGGTTTTGTTCCACTAGCATGATAATAATAACGGAGTCAAACATCTTATAAAAGAAGGTCACCTGAATAAATGAGCTTCGGTCAGAGAGTAGGGTACACGTATTTGAGCTTGAGCAGCGACACTTGGTGCCAGTTCTTCCAACCAAACCCTAACTTCCTCCCAGCCGGGCGTGATGTCCTCGCAATCAATCAGTAAGGGGGAAGATGCTGCTGGTGGAAATTGAGGCATCTGTTCGTAGCAGCAAGAGGCCTAGATGGGGGAATAACAATCAGTATAATGATCGTGAACAATCGAAGATGGGAATACAAGCAATACAACATGGCTCAATGGGATTAAAGTGCTTCTTCAATCGTGAATGCTCGGTATGTCAAGATCGTAACACTGGCTTCGTAAGTAGCTACCAAATGATCAACGTACGTGAATTTCAGCAGGTTCAAATACCAATCAAAGTTGGGAAGTTCACATGCATACCGGAAAACTCGCGAATGCAATATGCGGATCTATTACGGCAATCGAATCTAAAATGAATATGCATTGACCAAATGAGTTGTGACTCATGAACGAATGAGGTATAACGTTCGCCTTCGACAAGCGCTGTCTCCGTATCATCGTTGGAGTTACTTGACACCATGGATATGTAACATAACTATCCGTAATAGAATCTTCAGTAGTGACGGAGATATCGAAAAACAAGTTAGCATGCATGGACGTCGATGATTAAACTGTTTTGTTTGCCACTCCTGACTCGGAAAGGCGCCGTTGTAAGGGTGGCCAGGCTCTGACTTGGCTCAAGCAATGAAGGCTTTGACTGTTAAAGTAGCTGCGGTTGGTGCGACCCATCTTCCAGTTTGGGGTCCTACTGACCAAAATTCGCAGTGGCTTCTTACCCTTAGTGATACGGTTCAAAATCGTGTTCAGTGGCAGTCTTGTTGTAGACATGTTCTTGGAGTGTTTTATTAATCTTGTCTGCTGTCAAGTGAAGTGGCGAGAAAACCTTGTTATGATGCGTGGCAGTGAAAGCCGCAAGAAAGCTGTCATACTACTCATATACAACGCTTGCTTGAATGCATGTTTGATTCGAGGTGTAGGCATCTCATCCCAGTGCCTCTGTGCCCAATCTTTTATTGGTTCAGTAGCTTTTTACGTCCTACCCTTCTCCAAATCTTTTAGAATTTTTATTATTATTATGTTATGGTTGTATAGCAGTAAAGCACTAGGTACTTGTTACCGGTGTAATGCTGTCTATGATGATGATGATGATAACCGAGCTAGAGTTATGCATACGCGTTTCCGACCATCAGCATACATCGACATCGAGGCAATCAAGTGTGTGAGCCAAGGCCGCCTGTTGTGCGATGTTAGCTAAAGTCCTCCTTTGCGCGATACCAACCATGGATGTACATCACAATGGCATATTTTTTCACTTTCCACAGCTTTTCAAATGACAAAACAGTCCTATTCGGAAGGATCAATCTCTCCCGCAGCGATAGGTAGTACTCCGTACATTAAACGCCGTAAATTTGAACGGTACGCACGAGTGGAAGAAAATAGGGAGGCATTTGAAGCATGCGAAATATTCCGAGTGGATAAATCTGGAAACCTTGATGAACAAGCTGTGCTTCAATCATAGCTACCCAAAAATTACAAAACGTAAAACGGTTCTAAAAAGTAAAAAAGAAAAATAATGTAAGTAAGCTTTGTAAATTACCCGTAATTCAGCCAACCTTCCTCGTGCGATTTCGACGTAATCAGTCCAACGCTGCATGCACGAATCCGCGTAGGCTGTGTCACGCTCATCAAGTTCAATTAACAAATTAGAGCCAAGTATTGCTTGGTCATCATCACCATCTAGGATATTGGACAAGATGTCGGTCGACGGATGTTTCTGGACCGAGCGTTTTTTGTTGGTGAGCGAAGAACACACGGGTTTGCTGCTCAATTGAATTTGCAACAGACGCGGGTCATTTTCCCATGGCAAAATGTACAATAGAAACTCGGCCAATTGCACGAGGTCAACACGTGTTCGAAGCAAAGGGACGGAATTGTCTTTCGGATGGTGGCAAAACGTTTCCGACCACCAATGAGCATACGAAAGACCGGTGATACGGACATCCTCCGCGCACAGTTGGCGAGCAAGCAACAAGGCGGCGGTGAACAAATTTTGGGAGTACGTAGTGCCAATGCGTGCATCCGAGTTGGAAATCTCGCTCGTGTCGTACTCGTGAAGGAAGGGACATTCGGTAAAGTCAATGTCATTGTTACCAAGTTGAGTTGAATTGAACGATTTCAAAAGCAGTTGGCGTACAAGAGCTGATCGGATAGACGTAAGAGAAAGTTTGGAGTTGAAAACACAATCGGATACGCGTAGGTCAGATGGAAAATGATTATTTGTTAGTATTGATGTTGTTGAATATGAAGGTTTACTAACCAAACTCGATCATGTGAAAAATCCTGGTTTTTTATTAGCTGTATGTTTCCATCTTGTGTTAACAGCGGATCCGTTTTATCATGGCACGGATGTGCAATCGTGCAGCACTTCTGTGCTGTGCGGCTAACATCGTGCTAAATTGATTGGCCAACGGTAGTGAGCTGCATGCGAGTACATGCTGGAGTCTCACTACCATTTCTATTTCAATTCCGCCCCCCTCATATCTGTCTAGGCCTGGGCAACCTGACAGTATCTTAGCCCACGTGCAGTCTCTGACTGTGCGGCACTTTGCCTGGATCAGGCTTGTGCTTTCATACCATACCATGGCATTGCATTGGCCGGTAGCGGCAAGCTAAATGAAAGTGACGATGAATACAAATTTTGCAAAAACTGTTGATTCTAGCTGATTGTAATTGAAACACAATTGGGTTTCAATTTGTGTATATACACACATGTACTGAGGATTACGCCGAGAAGCATTTATACAACGCACGGATGTGCAATCCAGCAGTTTCGGTACCGGAATGGTAACACAGTGCCAGATTAAATAGCCACCGGTACCGCGCTGCATGCGGAGACACGTTAAACGATCACTGCCATTTTAATGTCCTCATGCCTGTCTAGGCCTGAACAACATGCTCCAATAAACTAAAGGCCTATGTGGTACTCCGCCTGGAAACAGGATTGTATTTTCACACATTCATATATACACATATTTCTATCACGTATGGTATGGTATGAAAGCACAAGCCAGGCAGTCTATCACGTATAGGAAATACGGACGATTGGCACTATTCTCACAATGGTTATGACCTTTTAGGTTTCTCACACAAGCCCCATAGAGAAGAATGCAAAACAACTCCAACCGTATGTATTTCAGCATTGACGATGGTACACGTATAAACAATGCTAGACCTCACAGCACGGTATCGACCGACGAAAGCAAACGCAGTAGGCTTATAGCGAGGCCTGGGCAACCAGACAGTACAAAACCCATGCAAAGTCTATCATACAATGCGACAGTTGGCTAGACTTCATATCTGGGATTCATATAGTGTCATATCCGGATGGGTGCCCGCAGTTTCGTATGCAAATAACAAAATGGCAGATTACGCATCATGTCCAACCAACCAACAGCGTCACAGAGTTCTAAGCATGCTTGAAATTACAAGCCTGATCCAGACAAGGAACCGCGCAGTTAGCGAATGCACGCGGGCTAATATACTGTAAAGTAACTAGACCTGGACAGATGGGAAAAATAAAAATGGCAGTGAGAATGTAGCGCGTTTCAGCAGACAGATGATCATAAATTTAGCACGGAGTTAACTGCACACAACAGAGAGGTACTGCTCGATTGCACATCCGTGCACAATGCTATGACGAGAAGTCTGTAACTGACCTCTATAACCGTTCTTCGGAATAAGAAAGCATGCCATCCACAACAACATAGTGAAGACATTTACAAAATGAAGTGGTAAATTATTATGATCTTTTAAAAAGGTACTAATTCAAAATCGAGTACGTACTAGTATGACAACAGCGTACTTAATACACAATTGACTAAGTGTATGCCACGTTACATTGTAAAGACGTTATCTAACCAGTTTTGAATATCATAAAATAGTCTTGAATCCAACAAGCACACAGATCACTAGGTGAACGTTTTTTCCTGAACTACCATCGAAATCGACATGCTATAAGGTTGGCGTATTTCGTTAAAGATGAAACTTCGAACCAGGAGTCAGACAATGCCACATAATCATGGAATGCATTGCTGTTTTCGTTGGTCTACTTCAGCCAATGTCGACCATGGATGTACATCACAAGCGCATGATGGTTTCAGCAGCTCAGCAGCTTTTAGAATGACTAAACATGGAATGCATAAGCATTGTGATTCAGACATGTTCACGTGCGAGGCTCATTAATCGTGGTAGGACAAAAGGACTGCACGATAACACATCCATGCTTCATGCTCTTACAATCATACGGGCCGACAAAACTTAATCTGGTAATGTTGAACCATTTTATATCGAGTTTGCCAGCACCAATGAAAGATTACGCTAGACCGATAACCAAAAAGGGAAAGATACAAAAAGCAACTTTACCTTTGATCGAGCCAGCGGAGCATTTAACGGATACGGCAAGCGTTAGAATCAATGCTGAAACATGGAACCAATTTACAGCATCAAGATTTTGTACAGAGTTTCCGACCAAAATATCAGAGACAACTGTTAAAATTTCATCCAAATCAAGCACACTAATCAGCTGCAGTGAATGACAATGATTGTAAAATTACTTGCAACAAAAACTGTTTCAATGAAAAATCCAATTCTTTAAACAATACAGGTTTTGTTTGAAACTGTTCCAACAAAGACAAACCTGCAAAAGTGAATAGATTGGAAGAGAAGATCTACTCGCTTCGCCGGGGTGAATCACGAGGAAATTCTTCAGGCAATCCGAGACACTAGACATCAGTTTCGAATGAGGTTCGACGCCAGAGAGAATGGCAAAAATTTTGAACTCCAACTCATCGCGCTGCACCATCAAATCTAAAAAGAAACTTGGCAAATATCATACAAAGACAAGGCGAGACAAACTTAATTTTCTGTTAGAACTATTTTCAAATATTCACTTATCTTATTACTATTCCAATTACCGAACGAACATTCGTTCTCCTTATTGATCCATAATGCAGCGAAGCTTTATACCCTTTGCAGTTGCGAGACTGTGCCGATATAACTGGACATAACCTAAGCCTTTATACACAAATGTTAGTCATATTGGGTGAACTAATCAAACATTTTCAAAGACGACAACACCGTTTTCTATCCCAGGACGTAAAATACATAGGGATCCGTTAGAAACACCCATTTCAGTATTTTCATCTACCCAAAACAAAAGATCTTACTTTAAGCGCTCTTGTTGAATATCCGCCGAAGATGTTCATTTGCCAATGTTCTTTATAACCGACTCAAGTTGGCTTAGATGATAATGTGATATTTGGATAAATAAATAATCGCCAATGTGTAAAGTACAAACTGAAATCAGTTATTATTAATTTAGAATTTGCATTAGGGTGATTCAGTCCCCAGAGAAATTATGCAGCCTTGTCAGATTGCTTGTCAAATAATACAAATATCAGTATGAAATCGCTGACTCCAGAATGCAAGTGATCAGTCAGCATTCAAAATGCCAGGGTACGACACATGTCCTAATAAACTAATTTTAGCAGTGCACAGATAAGTAATCGTGCATTACTTCAGTGCGGCACAGCTGACATCGCGCTGTATCATGTTGAATGCTGACTGATCACCTGCATTCTGGAGTCAGCGATTTCGTACTGATATTTGTATAGTTTGACAAGCAATCTGACACATATATATATATGCACAATTTGCGACAGATATGGAGCCTTTACTGGTAAGACCCCAAGCCTCCATACTTATCAAGCTCATACTGCATATGAATATACCCCACGGCAGACTGAAAAATTTATCTACGATCTATGAAAGCACAAGCCTGGAATCATGCAAAGTGCCGTACAGTCATAAACTGCAAGTGAGCTAAAACAATGGCAGATTGCCCAAGTCGAGACAGACTGGTAGAATAATCTTCAAAATCCCATGCAATGTCAGGCGTCTCCTTAAGCTAGATTTTCTGAAGGAAAGACACCCCTTTATTCTTTTGTAGCTCGCTTTGAGCAACTAACCTCGAATCCCATTATATATGGCTCTAGCATGTAATCGATCACACATTTTACTATGCTAGATGCGGTTGGTTTGAGACATCTGTCTTGTGTTCGAGGATGATCTCGGGCTTTATAAAAAGGGTAGAGCAAGTTTGAAGCTACGAGCTGGCGTGAAACTAGTGTTCACAATCAAGCATTTCATTCTTTATGTTAGGCTTGAATGTTTCAGACAAGAACTCGATTGTGTCTAGGGCTTACGAGCGACAAAGCTGTGAACTATTCACTATTAATGCTGACTACCTCAACTGAGTAAACGCTGCGTTGGAAGACGAGCGGTATCCCCCAGCTGTTCATGGAGACTAGTTTCATCTTCACCCTCGACAGTACGCCGGTAGCAAGTACCGAATTATTCAGTGCGATGCAATTGCTACATCGTGCAGTACTTTGTGCTGTGTGGCTAACACGGTGCTAAATTGATTGGCCAGAATTAGTGAGCTGTATGCTGAAACAGGCTGGAGTCTCACTACCATTTCCTATTCTTTTTTCTTCCTCATATCTGTCTAGGCCTGGGCAACCTGACAGTATCTTAGCCCAAGTGCAGTCTCTGACTGTGCGGCACTTTGCCTGGATCAGGCTTGTGTATTCATAACTCATAACATAACATGATAAAAATTCTAAAAAAATAGAATAAGGACGTGTGGAAACTAAACTGATTGAGAATTTTTATATGAGCTCCTTCTTGTTGTGGCATGAATTACAACCGTCTCCTATATGATGGAAAGTGGATGCGCCTTTCAAACAGGCTTCTTTTGAAAAAATAGAAACTTGTCTAAACCATGATTGAACTTTAATGAGAGTTAAGTTTCAACCACATGAGCTGGAAGTGCGTTCCAATTTCAAGTAGCATGTCGTGATAATTCATACCAAAGTAGGAAACTATCGGCGGTGCGTTTTGAATAGTCAATAGTGTATTGTATAAAAAAGCTACGAGCTTAATGTAATAACCACAGGAATGTTAACACATTGAGCCTGAAGAAGTTTCAACAGTTCAGCGAAATGGTCTAAGGGAAATACTTCATATTAGTTGGGTCGAAAATCGTGGAAGGAGGGAAAGATACGGTACAGTATCTGATGAGACCAAGTTCCTTGACAAGCTTTGTAGAACGTCTCTGTGGCTGTTATAAAGCGTGCTGATCACGTTTCAATTATGGGTTCTAGACGGAGACAGCATATTACAAGTGTGGCCTGATGTACGATTAAAGAAGATACGGAAAGAGGAGTGGATCGATTGTTCCAAAGACAAGCTTTAAGAGCACAAACATTCTATTTGCCACGGTTAAAGCTCTACGAAAGTGAGCAAAACAGTTCAAGATATTTTGTACGATCACCCCGAGATATTTTTTTCTTGCTTTGTGACAGCGAGCCAGACAGAAGATAGCTAGGGTCGCCAGGAAAACGAATGCGTAATGCATCGCATTTATCAGTGTTGAATGGTAAGCGGCTGATCGTAGGCCATGTGTGTAATGAATACAGATCGGATTGATGGTCCATTGTATCGCTAGGGGAGTTGATGACTCGCCAAGTCTAGATGGCATCCGCGAATAGGAGAATTAGTGATTTGACGTAGTTCAGTTCAGTTTGCACAGGACAGTAAGTGGCTAACAAGCCAATCGAGCGTCCAGATTTCCTTAGGTGGTATGTCACAGAAGAGTGTCCATCATTTCAAATATGTCTTCACAAATATCTTATGGCATGAGAGTAATCTGGAATGCGACAGAAAAACTCCACTCATCAAAGGTTGTCATAGCCGGGGGTGGCAGTGGGGATAAGCTCCCACTGTTTATAAAATGCTCCCATATGGCATGCGTCTCAAATAGCCTCTGACAACCAAGTCCAGCTTCTGGCCTGCACGAGTGGCTCTCCGAGCCCGGCGGAACTGCTCCTACCAACAGGAGAAGGGGCGAGGGCGAGTGACTGGCGCCTGAAAACCAGTTTGCTTCGGGCAGATGCAGCTCGTTAGCCTGGGAGGGCATTTCATCTAAGGGAAGGAAAACCCTGATTTTCAACCTCCGCTGCCTTGTGGGATACCCGATCGCGGGAAAGGCTTCGGGAGAAAACCCTGAGGAAAAACCTGGAACAGAGTTTGGTATACCACCTCTTTCTGGCAACTCCCTGCTGCCTTGCAGGTCGCACTTGGTTGTGCAAAGGCTAGAGAAGCTGGCTCGAACAAATGCCGAGTTGTGCTGGGGACGCCGCTTTGTACCCAAATTTCCAAGAATCTTCTTTGAAGCCGACTCATCCTCCAGGAGGAGATAGTCGCACAAAAGTGAAAAAGTAAGTACTCACCAATAGGTGAAGAGAAACATTAGTGCGTTCCAAAGACAACGTGAAGATCATACCAACTATTCACTTACTGGTAAACATCAGGAAATAATAAAGGCCACACAGATTCGAGTCCATTCCTAAAACCCCCTACCGAAGTAGAACAAACAACTTCTTTAGGAAGACGATTCTAGTAATTTACTACCCTTTCACTAAAGAAGAACTTGCGAACATTTGACCCGGCATGTCACATGGCCAGTTTTAATGGGTGGCCTCGAGTACCCACACTTGGATGAATAGTACTGAAACCTGTCATGATTTTGAAGCTTTCAATCAGGTCCCCACATAGCCCACGTGCAGTCTCTGACTGTGCGGCACTTTGCCTGGATCAGGCTTGTGCTTTCATACCATACCCCACATAGCCGTCTTCTTTTTAGTGAGAAGAAATCAAGACTCAGCAATCGTTCCTCATACGACCTACCTCATTGCCCTACAGTCATACGAGTAGCTAGGTGTTGAACATCTTCAAGCATGGCAATATCCTTTTCCAAATAAGGTGACCATGCTTGAACGCAATAATTGAGTTGTGGTCTGACGACCGCTTTGTATAATGGTATGAAAACCTCTGAGGACCTGCAGGATAAAACTGAACGAAGGCGAAAAAGCTCTCTCCTAGCGCGTTGTGCAGCGGCTGCGCATTTATCAGCCCATTCAAATTCCCCTGAAACTTCTATACCTAAGTCACGAACTTTCGGCACCCCATTTATCTCCAGTATACCATCTGGACCAGCCACCTCTAGCTTCTTAATGACCTTAGACAAAAGATAGCTTTTAGTGAAGTTAACTGGTAGATCCCATGTAGCAGACCACTTGATGACTTTTTCTATATCCTCAAGAAGATCCTGTTCATCCAGTGATCCGATAATCTTGACATCATCTGCAAAAATATAGCAGGGACACTTAAGCGACGCTGCCAAGTCATCGATGAAAATGAGGAAAAGTAGCGGTCCGAGTACGGAACCCTGTGGGACTCCACTAACAACTTTTACTTTCGACGAATACATATTTCCTATCCTGACACGAAAGAATCTATTGCTTAAGAATCCTATTATCCATTTCTTCAGAAGACCATCGATACCCATATAACCAAGTTTATCTGCAAGCAATCTGTGGTTTACTGAATCAAAGGCCTTGCAAAAGTCCAAGTAAAAAACTTCAACTTGTTGGCCTTTATCTAGCCTCATGGTAACCTCGTTAAGAAAACATAAGAGGTTTGTTAGGCACGACTTCCCTTTAAGGAAGCCGTGCTGAGCAGAGTTCAGCAACGAGTAATCAACTAGATGGCGACAGATCCTATCCCTAATAAGTTTCTCCAGGATTTTACATAGGATGCTAGTAAGACTTACAGGTCTGTACTTACAAACTGAGGATCGACTGCCACCTTTATGTATCGGGATCACATTAGCCAACTTCCAAATACTCGGAATATATCCATGTTGCAAGGAAGCGTTAAACATACGACCCACAGGATCTGCTAATATTGGCGCCAGGTTCTTTATAATTTGAGAATAAATGTCGTCTGGGCCAGCAGATTTATGGGGGTTAGTTGCTGCAAGAGCAAGTTTAACCTCATCATCAGTGAAGAATAACTCCTCAAGTGGAGTAACGATATCAGGCCTTTTGATGACTGGCATGTTAGGCGGATCTATTTGGCGATCAAGCCTCTGAACAGACTGGAAATGTTTGAGAAAGGCCGAAGCCTTTTCTGAATCTGAAACTATTTGAGTTCCGTTTTCCTGCTGAAGGTTGCCAATATAATCGCGCGTTTTGCCTTTGGATTGGGCATAACTATAGTAACGCTTTGGGCACTGCTTTATATTGCGTGCCAACCGTGATTCAAAGTCACGTTTTGCTTTGCGTTGCATTCCCACAGCCTTATTTCTGACCATTTTATACTTTGTCCAGGACCGTTGTGTCTGAGAAGCTTTGTAAGTTTTCCAGGCACGGTCCCTCATTCTAATCACTCGTCGCATCGCAGGTGTCCACCACTGTGGCTTGTTGCGTTGCTTGACGTGCACCAACAGTGCGAACCTATCTTGCAGGGTAGACAGGCAGTGGTGTATAAGCTGCCAGTTTGTTGCTATATCATCACCTACATATTGAGACAACATCTTTTTAGCTTCCTCTGAGACGACTTCCCAGTCTACGCGATTGAAATTGCGCCTCAGTTTAGGAGGAGGTTTCTCATACCTGAGTCTTAGTTGGAATCTGATCACAACGTGATCACTTTTTCCTAATGGAGAGAGATAATCTACCTGGCGAACCATTTCTTCGCTTGAAGAGATAACGAGATCCAGGATCGAAGGTAAGCAGCCCTGGCGGAATCTTGTGGGCTCATTGACATGTTGACTCATGGCATGCATATGAGTCCATTTGATGAAGTCCTCAGACATCTTATCAGATGAACAGCACTGGTTCAGCCAAGATATATGTGGTAGGTTAAGATCGCCAACTATAAGAACCTGGGACCCAAGAGTGTGCAGCAAACTGAGATTGCCAAGCAAATTTTGTAAGTCCCGAGGTCCTGTTTGCGGACTCATATAAGCGCATGCTATTACCATTGATTGCTTGTAAGATTGAACGATACATGAGCTAAGTTGAACGTTGTGCGTGCTAAGCCGAACACTCGATTTTCGGATCAACTGTGGTCAAATTTGGACGTGCACTATAGAAAGAAGTACGAGATACCGGGACTTGCAGTGAAACGTTTGACCCAAATACGTTTGCTAGTAAACTGGATCGTATGTCAATCAATTAAGACGGACAAGAAAAATCGTTCAGTCGACAAATTGTAACTCGATGTCGGGACATGTTTATCATTTTTTAAATTTGTGGTGAAATTATTGTAACAGCTGAAAATTCGTGTGTACGAATAAAGTCAATTTCTTCTTCTTCTTCTTCTGTTAATAAGAGTCCTCAATCATGCGTGTTGCTAGTCGCTGGACGCTTTCAAGTCAAATGATATCCTTCTGGTAGTGAGGACACCACGCCTGGACACAATATTCCAAATGCGGCTTGACTAGAGCCTTTTACAGTGGCAGGAACACGTCGGGACTTCTGCTGGAAAGCACCGATTTCAGCCGAAAGAGCACATTGCGCTGCAACAGCGCATTGGTCCTCCCATTTAAAGTCAGCTCTAACTAGAACACCCAAGTCCTTAACCCGCTGTGTGGCATCAACGCTAATAGGAGTACCTGACACCTGGACTGTGATCTTGTCGACCAGAGCAGACAAGAGTTGGCACTTATTGAGGTTCAGTGGGAGGTCCCACCGTATGGACCAGTCAATGACCCGCTGGAGGTCGTGCATCAGAGTATCTTCATTCGTTGTACCAATGAACTTCATGTCATCCGCGAAAATGAAGCACGGGCACTCCAAGATAGGCGACAAGTCATCGATAAAAATGAGAATGAACAGCGGACCTAGCACAGACCCCTGAGGCAACTCACTTATCACCTCCGTTTGGATCGACAACGTAGATCCTACTCGTACTCTAGAGGTCCTACCTGTCAGGAATGATTTTATCCAAGCAAGTAAACTACCTTGTATGCCTTTTGCTGCCTGCTCAGTTTCTAAAAATCTGTGGCTGACGGAATCGAAAGCGTTGCTAAAATCCAGGTAGAGCGCTTCGACCGCCTTCCCTTCATCCAACCTTTTCGTAGCAATATTGAGGAAACTCACGAGGTTTGTCAGACAAGACTTCCCTTTCAGGAATCCATGTTGAGCTACACTAAGTAGAGAATGCTGGCAGAGATGCTGGCAGATTTTGTCGCGTATAAGTTTTTCCAATACTTTCGCGACGATGCTGGTCAGGCTGACTGGTCTATAGTTACCAAGAATCGACCTGCAGCCACCTTTGTGTATCGGTACTACTATGGCTTCTTTTCACTCACTAGGAACCATTACCGAGTGCAAACATGAATTGAAGAGCTCACATAGTGGTTCTGTAAGCACTGAGATTTCTCAGCATAATTGAGTGGATGTCATCCGAACCCTCAGCCTTGTTAGCAGGAACATGAATAAGAGCTCCATACACCTCCGCTTCATTAAAGGACAAATCATCTAGTGCAGGGACACCAGATGAAAAGTTGAGCAACTCAGACGGTGTGAGGAAAGAATTATCCCTTCGCTGAACGCTACTGAAAAACTTTGAGAAGGCTATCGCCTAAGCTAGGTCACTATTAGCTACTTGTCCATCCCCCAGTTTTAAGTCACCGATGTTTACTCTAGTTTTTCCTTTAGATTGCGCGTAACTGTAAAACCTTTTCGGGTTGGATTAAGCATCCCTGGCTAAGGATAACTCAACCTTCTGTTTGAGCACACGCTGCATTTTGACGCAAGCGTTTCGGGCGGTTTTGTAACGGACCCACGAACCAGAGGTGAGCGATAGCCTATAGTGTCTCCATAAGCGATCACGTTTACGAATAGAACGACGAACACTGGGAGACCACCAGAGTGGCCGCCGGTGCTTATTCACGCACTGGAGCATGCAGGTCTTGTAGCACGTTAAGAAATTTGCAAATTCTGTCCCAGTTTTAGTTACACTAGAATCACTCGAGAACAGAATGTACGATTTTGATGACTGTAAAAGTAGGCCCCAGTCAACACGCCTAAAATTACGTCTAGGGCGCGCAAGAGGTTTGTTAAAACGCAACAGCGCTTCGAAGCCCAACATTACGTGGTCACTTTTGCTAAGAGGGGTTAGGACTTTGACATTCTTGACAGATTCTAACTGAGACGACAGCACCAAGTCAAGAGTGGATGGAGTGCATCCATCACGGAACCTAGTTTGTTCGTACACGTGCCAATGTAATCCATGATAGTGGATCTAATCGAGAAAAGATGCGGATTCCTCAGTGAGTACCCCTGAGGGAGCTGACCAGTCTATATCTGGGAGATTAAAATCACTTAGAATGAGTACGCTTAGGGCTGATTGAAACAACCCGTCAAGCATCTCAAGCAGTTGACTAATTTCTCACAGGGCGTGACGTAAACACAAACAATCGCCAGTGCTGAGTTGTAGCAAGTCAGGACACTAGTAACAACTTGGACATTTTCAATAGCGAGTGATAACCCTGGGCCCGTATTGTGCAGAACATATTCAACGAAAGGAGCCACGCCTCCGCCTCTTCTATCGCCATGTCTATCGCATCTGATGACAGGATACTGTTCGCTGATACTGGCTAGCACAAAATCAACCGTAGACAGACAGGTTTCAGACAGCGCTATAACCCTCGGGTGTAGCTCGGCTACACGAAGAGAAAGTTCAGACCACTTATTTCTTATGCTGCACACAGTCAATAGTCAATAGTTTATTACGGTATAAAAAGCGGGGAGCTTGTACAAACCGCAGGGTGGATTGTGCGGTGGGTCGAAAAGAAAAGAATAGTAAAACGTTCGAGTTTCCAAGGCCATATAGCGGGCCACATTCGCGTTAGCCTGCACCATCAGTGGATGTTTGTGGCATTTGGACAGGTAGGGCGTCAACCCAGGACACCGCTATCCAACACATTCTCCGAAACAGGGTCAGCTGAGACTGCGTGCGCTTGGACTTCCGATACTGGGATCTGGAAGAGCAATGAAACTGGAGAACTGTTAGGGGGGTGGTGACAAAAATGCAAATGGCACAGAAAGAGAAGTTACCGTTGCCACGAGGGGGTATTAGTGTTATGGGGAGTGGGAGATATTATGGAGGTGGAATCGAGAAGACCTTTAAAAGAACCGAAAGAAATGGATTCAAAAAACTTGCATGGAAGAGCATTTAATGGATTGTAGACTCGCACCGAGAAAAACCTGCGGCGACATTCAAGTCGGCTTTGCATGTCCTCGGAGATTTGTGCTGATGAATGGGACGAGCAGGGAGCTGCATGGACGGGAGGGGTCGCTCAGTATCCGGTATGTAAGTATCTTGTCTCCACGGAGAAGATGGTACGTAACGTAGTATGTGCTTAAACGGCGTAATCTCTCCTCGTATGGCAAGTGGCGCATACCGCGGACGAGCTTTGTCGTTGGGCGTTTTCGAGGAGTGACATGTCCTTGCATAGCCACGGCCGCCAAGCCTGCACTGCGTATTTCAATTGTGGCCGGATGTAAATGTTTAACAGAGTCGGAAAGATAAACCGGTCGAACTTGCCGAGGGCGCGTCGAATTAGGCCGGTGTTGCGGTTGGCTGCAGCTGCTGCGAGTTCGCAGTTTGTTGTGCAACCAAGGTCTTGCTGAATAATAAGTCCAAGATCCTTTTCTTGTCGAGCGCGTTGAAGTATTGTTTGCCCCAAACGGTGGGTAAAACAAGCTGAGTGACGGATGGGGAGAACGCTGCACTTGGATGCGTTGGATGGAAGATAGTTTCGTGAGGACCAACAATGTAGGCGATCTAAGTCGTCATGTAACACACGGGAATCATCAGACGATTTAAGAAAGCGTTAAAGTTTGACATCATCAGCAAAGAGGAGGAACGGGGTTCAATGTCTTGTCCGATATCGTTGATGAATATAATGAAAAGTCTTGGACCAAGAACAGAACCTTGCGGCAAACGACACTTGATTGGAAAGAAAGCTGAGTAGCAGTCGCGCACACGAACACAGAGAGAGCGATCGCATGGGAAGTATTTCATCCATGATACGAGGGATGTTCCAACGCCGTAGGAAGCGAGTTTAAAAAGAATGATGTCGTGATGCACACGGTCGAATGCCTAGGAGAAATCCAAAAATATAGCATTGACACCAGTGCCTTCGTCGACGGATTTCGTCCATTCATCTCGTGCGAAAAGCAAATTAGAGGTGCACGAACGTTTGGCCCGAAAGCCGTGTTGCTGTTTGATTAAAATCCGATTCGTTTAGAAATGTGAGACAATGCAGTCAGAAACAATGCTCTCCATGACTTTAGAAATCACTGATAACAGCACGATGGGGCGATAATTTGCAGGATCAGACCGGCTGCCGCCTGTAGATATAGGGCTTACAATACCTCCCATCCAGGCTTGTGGAACGGTAGCCGAGTCCAAACAACGTTGAAAGTAAGTCGCGAGTAAAAGATATATGTGCTGCGGCTAGTTTCAGGATTTTGGGATGGATGCCGTCGAGTCCTGGCGAGGAGTACTGTCGCAGACACAGAATCTTCTGATGAACTGCCTCAGGGGTGAACTTTATGTCCGGCATCTCTTGCACGTCGCGCGAGGGAAAAGAAAACTGGGTAAGTTTCGCGGGATATGTAGGGTTAAAAATAGGAGCGTATTGTTGCGACAACGCAGTTACAGCTTCTGAGGCCGTGGGCGATGACTAGAGATGGAATTCCTAGTTTGACCATGCGTCTTTGGTTCACAAAGTGGAACAAGCTTTTTGGATTCTCCATAAACATGTTGGATTTATGCAATTCATATTAAGTCTTGTCTTGGTGGCTGAGGTATGTACAATAGTTTCGCAATGACCTGTAGTTTTCCCAGTCATTTTTGTTTCTTCCTGTCCGATAACATAGCCATGCCAGATTTCGCTGTGCTATGGCTTTCTTCGTTTGGCTGCGAAGTAATGAGCCCGGTTTCTTATGATGAAAAGGCACCTCATGGCTGGCAGCGCGCAGCAAAGCGTGCCAGTGAGTGAGAAACGTGGTCCAAGCAACATCGATCTTGTCAGACATTAGGAAGTTCCATGAATCGGCAGCAACAAGTTCGCGGAACAACCCTATGTCGGTAATCCAACGAGTTTGTGGGCAGGTTTCAATAAAGCAGTCCATGAATGTAACGAAAGGTAATGTCAAAACAACATGGTCACTATGGCCGAGAGGAGTGGTAAAGGAAAGATTCTCAATCATTAACTCTTCATTTGTGATGATAAAGTCCAGAATGGATAGTGCATTCATGTCCCGAAACCGAGTTGCTTCACGAACGTGGTTGTACAATGGATAGTCTGCCAGTAAGTCAGACAATTCAGCGGCAAACGGTTAAGAAACAAGGTCTCCACAAAATCTAGGAAAATCGAAGTCTCCTATTATTAGGATGTTGGAAAATTGTTTGTTTAGAGCGTGCCGATGTGAAGAGATAAGGAAGGAATCAAGCTGTGCATGGCTACAGGTTGGTCTATAAACAACCACAATCAGGGGAAGACTGTCTTGTTTGAGTGAAATTTCGCACCATAGAACATCAGAGTCACATAACGCAGGGTCGCTTAATGGTTCGCAACGAAGTGATTCATGATAATAGAGCAGGACACCACCTCCACTTGTTGCACGATCCCGACGAAGTAAAGACATATTGGGGAGAGTGAGTTCCGAATTAGGAACTCCGCTCGATAACGAAGTCTGTGTGACGGCCATTAGGTCCCATGCACAAAGGGAGTGGCGGTAAGGGAGCTTCGGGAGTTTGCTCATAAAACCAGCAGCATTTGTGTAACAGCATGAAAGGCTGCGTGATTGCAGTGTGTACAGTGTGCGATTTGAAGGTGCACTTATTCCACCGGCCCCGATGAAGCCGGCTCCTGGGAGTTTTTTGAAACAGTCGTGTGTACTTCGCTAGCAGACTGGTTTCCATTCGACGCGACTGGTGATTGTAGACGAGGCTGTGGTTTGTCGACTGCGGAGCGAAGCCGAACCTCCGTGGGTGCAAAGCGCTTGTTATCGTACCACAACCTCAAAGCGGTACTTACCATATCCTCTGAGTGGAATGTAATTTTCAGAATGCGCGGAGCATTGCCCTTGTAACTGGAGGACTTGGGAAGGCGTTTCACGGCAGTCGTCATAGTTCCTTTGATTTTGCTAAGCTCTTGGATATAGCGCCATTGAGAGCAGTCGTGTAGTGTTCTTAGCTAAATCCTCATTGTTCAGTTCAGGAACACCGTGAATAAAGATGCTGCGTTTATCATT
>JACCGJ010017679.1:24298-48940 GCA_013407085.1 Atriophallophorus winterbourni
TGAACAGAAGATTACCAATAAAATAATTACAAAAAGAAATGTTTTATATCAAAATACTGTAGGAAAATAAAACAAGCAAAATCTATTTCACAAAGTTTTGTAACTAAGTTCAAATTAAAAAGAATGTTGAAGGGAAAAGAAGAATTTCAAACTACTTTGAACCTTACAACCGGTATTTGGTTATACGCTCGAACCAGGTCCACCTTGCTAAAAATGGTACATCCATGGATATTGGCAGCCAGGTCTTGAATATGTGGAATCGGTACCTATCGGGTACCGTCGCTTTATTTAACCTGCGGTAATCACCACAAGGGCGCCAATCGTTTGGGCTTTTCTTGGGTGCCATGTGCAGAGGAGATGACCAAGGGCTACTAGATGGCCGCACAATACCCAATTGCAGCATGTGCTGGAATTCTTTGCGTGCAATCTGCAACTTTCCTGGTGGTAATCGCCTTGGTCTTCCGTATACTAAAGGACCACTGGTGGCGATGTGGTGCTCTACTGGTGTAGTAACCGCCGGTAGTGCAGTCGATGATGATTGGAATAATTTAGGATATTTCGGGAACAAAGTGGCATAGCAGGGTTCTACTTCGCCAAAATGTAGCACAGGAGAAATCATTGCATCTCTGCTCGGGGTACCAAGAGCTTTGAAACGAGTAGTCCTATCTATCAGTTGCGAGCGGCGAGAATCGACAAGAATGTCGAACGAGTGCAAGAAATCAACGCTTATGATCGCAAATGGAACCGCAGCGATTGTAAAAATCCATCGGAATTCACGACGTAAACCTAAATCAAGGTTCAAGGAGCGTTGACCGTTGGTTGTTATAAGGGATCCGTTAGCTGCCTTTAAGTGTTGGCTCATCGGATTGGATGTTTCGCGAGGGTCTACCGGCAGTACACTGATTTCGGCACCAGTGTCTACCAAAAAAACTTTGTACTGTGGATTTATCCTTTAATAATAATAATAATACTATATTCTTGGTAAACCAAGGCATGCAAAACATGATCAGGTTATCAATGTGTACAAAATAAATAAATTGTAAAATGACCTTCTCAAGCGGAATTTTTAAACATTTTTCCGTTTAATAAAGGATGGTAAATTTACAAGGGTAAGAAAGTTAATTTTTTCGCGCAATGTCACACAGTAATGAAGTTTCATCTAGATTGCATCGAAATAATCAAACGAAGAGGATGCAATTAATTCTGGAGCAGAGATTGAAAAAAAAGAAAATAACATAAAAAGTTATGAATGAAATGGTGCGTTTGAAGATATAAATGTCACAGTGAAAATAAATTTTCGAAATAAAGAAAGTTCCTTCATATATATATAAATTGATTTCTTCGGAATGTTGGTGGGTGTGATTGAAGAAAAGCACATAAAAATCCGAAGTTAAATTGAAAAAATTAGAAAATGGAGGGGATAAGGGGAGATTGTGGTTTAAAATTGCATGAGGTTTGGGCCGGTTGTACGATCCAGGAAGTCGAAGAATTGTCTAATAAGGGAAACCAAAACTGTTTGCCAGTATGGATTTCAGTTCATGTAGAAGAATCAGTCTTACGCGGAAGAAGCAAGGACCAGTATCGGAGTTGGTTTCGGAGTCGGAGGTACTGGAACACAATTAAAAGTATTCTCTTCACCATCATGGTGAGAGGTTATCAATGTAAAATAGTACATTTATTATAAACGATAAAAAGATCACAAAAAAACAATATTTTTGGCATTTTTAGCGTTTTTTTCTTTTTTTGTTTTTATAATAAATACGTTATGGCAAAGCATGTTTTTATGCATAAATGGGTTTAATGTAAGCAGATTACGGTTGAGGATATGGTAATATGGTAAAAATGATCATAAGACGTACGGTTACGATGAAGATTTGTAACAACATATCTAAGGTCTGGCAACCTGACACTTGAATGGCCAGTTATCCAGAGAATACTATAAGACTTCATGATATACTAATATGGTGAGAGGTTATCATTGTAAAATAGTACATTCATTATAAACGATAAAAAAGATCACAAAAAACAATATTTTTGGCATTTTTAGCGTTTTTTTCTTTTTTTGTTTTTATAATAAATACGTTATGGCAAAGCATGTTTTTATGCATAAATGGGTTTAATGTAAGCAGATTACGGTTGAGGATATGGTAATATGGTAAAAATGATCATAAGACGCACGGTTACGATGAAGGTTTGTAACAACATATCTAAGGTCCGGCAACCTGACACTTGAATGGCCAGTTATCCAGAGAATACTATAAGACCTCATGATATACTAATATGTGGAGAAAGATGTGGAATTAGAAACCTGGGATCCCATGAGAGTATAGAATATCTAGAGAAGAGTTTATCTTAAGGATTTGGGATAGTGAGTGAACAGTAAGGGTTTCTACAAGAGTTTTAAATTTCCCTGTAGATGTGCACATACGGAAATGAAGAGGAAGGGAATTCCAAAGTTGCGCATATCTAACTAAGAAGAAGTTACGTCTAACTTTAGTGCGAGACATAGGGATATTCAACAGCCTTGTTCGATTGCGCAGATCATATCGGATATAATCGTGAAAGCGCATGCCAGACTGGAGCTTAATTCGTTGCTGGGTAATGATTCGAAAGAAAAGAAGCAGATTCAGACGAATTCTGCGTAGCCATAGTGGTTCGACATTCAGCAAATTACACCTTTCAAGATAAGGCAAGGAGTTTGAATAGCCCAAAGTTATTTTGCTGAAAGTACGTTGAAGTCTCTCTAAGAGAAAACAATCACGCCTACCCATGTGAGAATAGATAATATTACAATAATCGAGAATTGGTAGGACCTTCATCTTATATAGTGCTATTTTACTCTCGCGTAAGAGGAATTTATGGTTAATTAGGCTAAAGTTTTTTCTTGCTCTCGCAATGAGGTGTCTGGCTTGTTCATTAAAATTGAGAGAAGAGGAGTATCTAAATCCAAGGTCCTTAATTTCTGCAGAAGGTGTGATGGTTGAGCCATTTATCGTGAGTGTGTTAGAAGGGATTGAACAACGTAATCCCATATATTGTGTCTTAGAAGCAGAGAATTCTAATCCCCATTGTGAGCCCCAGCTAGATAGAGAGGCAAGATCACGGTTAAGGGATATCAGGGCCTGTGACACTTCACCAGGAGGGGATGTTAAGACTACTTTTATGTCATCCGCGAAGATGAATAGCTTAGAGTGATCTACAACATTTTGTAGATCATTAACATAGATAAGAAAAAGAAGTGGACCTAGAACGCTGCCTTGAATTACGCCACTTGAAATCGGCTGATTAGTTGAGGTAACACCATTAACGTGAACCGAAAAGGTGCGGTCAGATAGAAAAGAACGGAACCAGCTCAATAAAGGCCCATGGATACCTAAACATGATAACATCAAAAGGAGTGGCGTATGAGGAACCCGATCGAAAGCTTTGCTTATGTCCAAGAATACAACAATCACTGCTAGTCCTTGTTCAAGGGAAGCCGTTATGAGATCTAAGTATTCTAACTGGCAGGTTACACAAGACTTTTGGCTATCATATCACAACCTCAAAGCGGTACTTACAATATCCTCTGAGTGGAACGTAATTTTCAGAATGCGCGGAGCATTGCCCTTATAACTGGATGACTTAAGAAGACGTTTCACGGCAGTCGTCATAGTTCCTTTGATTTTGCTAAGCTCTTGGATATAGCGCCATTGAGAGCAGTCGTGTAGAGTGTTCTTAGCTAAATCATTGTTCAGCTCAGGAACATCGTGAATAAAGATGCTGCGTTTATCATTAAATGAATAAATGAATAAATTTCATTCTTGGAAATCCAAGGCATGTTAAACATGATCAATAATTTCCAAAAGCTTTGTACAATCAGATTATAGTATGTACATTTGCAAAAACAATTTGTTCAAGGTCATTTGTTTCAGTGGAATTTAACGTTCAATAAATATAAAGGTAACGGTATTTATAGTTGTTTCCAGGTAATCGGTACGTGATCTGATATAGTACGAAAACACAGCTATTGCAAGGAGAGGTCTAGAATGTTTTCGGCAACACTGATGATCAATGGATAAGGTCCATCAAAGATGCGCGAAGAATCTCTATTGTTGATGTTCCAAACTTTTTCATTTTGATTGTAGTAAATATATTGATCTTTCCTGACCATGAGCCGTTTTCTTGTCCGCTAGGCGAAGCTGGTTTATTCCACTAGTTTGAGGTCTGGGGGCCAGTTTCATTTTGGTGCGGATTGAGAATTTTGCTGTGGAGAAAAAAACTCAGAAGCGAGAGGATGTTGTTTGGAACGTTATGAACGTTTATTTAATATCAATAACCAGGAATGCCATTATTATATAAATCATCGGGTAGAACATTTAAATTGAGAACATTGCGAATTTTATCAACGGTAAGAAATGAAGCTAGATGTGATTTGAATTCATTTAAAGAGGAACTGAGTCTGTGGTGGTTCAGGCTACGTGAAATTACAGTAAATGTGTAAAAAGTGAAAAGGTAACCACTCACAATAATTCCTCGATTGAACTGAAAGCGATTCTCCCCAGCTTGGCAATCGACTATTCCGGTCCAAACGTCAAAGTATTATCACCGCGGTAAATCCAAGAATTAGGTGCGGCTGAAATATGGAGCGGCCCCTTTATAGCAGGCAAGCAATCTTTCCACAATCCACAGTCAGAACTCCAAGCACGCAGTACGGGTATCAAAGGAGATGAGAAGGGCAACTCCGAGCAAAGGAAAATTTATATTCGTAAAATCCGGGTACAATTCAAAAAGTGTACATTGATTGATACAAACAAAAATGTTTACAGAAAAACGCCATAGTACTCCCCCATAGAGCGTCGGGCCTAAAGAAGACGCTCGAAGAAATCGTTAGGCTGTGAAGTCATCAAACTTTGATGGAAAATGGACTCTACGACCAGATCGGGTTTGCCTGTTATGGTCAGTTTGTTTGATACACGGGGGTAAAGGGGGTTTCGTTGGGGGTTCGGGAGTACCGGTGAGGGGTGGGGGGACAAAATCTTGAGGAGCAACGTTCGGGGTATTTTCTTTCGCCTCTGGTGCCGGTTCGACGTAGGCTACTTTCAAACGATCGGCGCTGACGGTCTCGTGTGTTCCGTTGCGGTCAATAACGAAGTATTTTGGATACCTGTTGATTACCTTGTATGGCCCTATGTATGGCGGCTGTAGCGGTCGACGTACATGATCTACCCGCACAAACACGAAGTCTCAAGTATTCAAGTCGGGTGGAATGTAGCAGGGTTTCTCATGTTGTCGAGTTGGAGTAGCCCGTAAGTTTTTCATGAAGCTGCGAAGGCGGCTGACATATTGTGGCACAGTAAGGTCCAATGGTGAGTCGGAAGATGTCAGGAATTCGCCTGGAAGGGTAAGTGTACTACCATACACCATTCCAGCAGCTGAACACCCTAGGTCTTCTTTCACTGTGGTACGTATACCAAGAAGTACTAGGGGTAGTGTCTCGGACCAACGTTCAGTATTCCCATGACACATGAGTGCGGCTTTCAGTCTTTCGACTAAGCCGTTCGAAGAAGGGTGGTAGGCTGTAGTCTGAATGTGTTTCTTACCGAGCATGTTGTTTAGTTCCTTGAAAAGCGTTGATTGGAATTGGGAACCTCGGTCTGTAGTGATGGTGTTTGGTACGCCAAAATTACTGATCCAGTGCTGAACAAAAGCTTTAGCAACAGTTTCTGCACTGATATCAGGGATTGCTACTGCCATTGGCCAACGCGTAAAGCGATCAATGCAGGTAAGTATGTAGCAACATCCGTTAGAGACTGCTAGTGGGCCCACGAGATTCAAATGCACGTGTTGGAAACGTTCAGTAACTGGTGGGAACGTACCAGGGTAGCTGATAGTGTGTCGCTGAACCTTGCTCTGTTGACATCGCAAGCAACGTTTTGTCCAAAGTTGTATGTCTTTATGCATGTCAGACCACAGGTAGCGGGAACTGATTAATTTTCGTGTCGCTCTTACTCCCGGATGTGAAAATCCATGCAAGTGGTCAAAAACTCTACGTCTCATGTCTGATGGGACGATCGGACGCGGTTTTCCTGTTGCCATGTCACAAACCAGGTAATGTGGAGAATCGGGTATCGGGACTCGGCGTATTTTTCCCATCTCTGAAGTTTCATAGCGACTTAGTACCGGATCAGATTGCTGCGAACGTGCTAGTTGTTCCAAATCGATTCCAGGCAGGTCGATGGCACTCAGTTGAATCCGAGAAAACCTATCCGCCACTGTGTTTGACGAGCCGGATAGGTAACGAATGTCGCTCGTGAATTGGGAGATGTAGTCTAATTGACGGATCTCTCGCGGTGAATAACGATCGGAAGTTGTGGCGAGTGCAAACGTTAGCGGTTTGTGGTCGGTGTAGACCGTAAAGCTGCGACCTTCGAGTAAATGCCGGAAATGGCGAATGGAATAATAAACAGCGAGGAGTTCGCGACCAAAGGTACTATATCGTGTCTGCGCTGGCTGTAGTCGGCGTGAGAAGAAGGCTAGGGGTCTAATCGTGTTGTCGACCTCTTGTTGGAGTACTGCACCTACCGCTTCGTTTGATGCATCGGTAACAAGCGATAAGTGAGCATCTGTCTCAGCTGATATATAAGTCAGAGTTGTCGCCTGCTCAAGGGCGGATTTGAGCGCGTCAAAAGCTTCGATCGCTTGTGGATTCATTGAAAAATTTCTTTCTTTGCAGCGAAGTAAATCTGTAAGCGGTTGAGCTAACTTCGCGCAATGAGGAATGAATCGTCTATAATAGTTAACTAGGCCCAAAAATCGGCGCAACTGGCGAATTGAACTCGGGCATGGATAATCGCGGATGGCAGAGACTTTCTGTTCAACGGGTTTAATTCCGGTGGAATCGATGCGGTGACCGAGAAAGTCTAGTGTTTCCACATGGAAGATGCATTTATCTGGATTCACGACAATCCCATACTGAGATAGGCGCTGAAAACCTCTCGAAGATGCTCAACATGTTCTTTCGATGTGTTACTAGCAATTAGCACGTCATCAATATAAAAGTATACGAAGGGCAATCCCTTAAATACTTGATCCATAAAACGCTGGAAAGTTTGTGCGGCATTTCGGAGGCCAAATGGCATTCGTACGAATTCATATAAGCCAAATGGTGTCGTGACAGCCGTTTTAGGGATATCTTCCTCCGCAACGGGTATTTGGTGATAGGCGCGTACTAGGTCAAGCTTCGAGAACACGGTTTTTCCGTTTAGGGACGCCGTAAAATCGTGGATGTGTGGAATGGGGTAACGGTCTGGTACCGTAATGCGATTAAGTGCCCTATAATCTCCGCATGGGCGCCACGTATCTGCGGTACTTTTTTCAACCATATGTAGTGGAGAAGCCCATGGTGAGGTCGACAAGCGGATGATTCCTAGCTCCAACATATGTTCAAACTCTTGTTTGGCGATCGCCAGTTTGTTTGGAGCTAGTCTACGTGGTTTGGCAAAAACGGGAGGGCCATGAGTGACAATGTGGTGTTCGACCTGGTGTTTGACCACATTTGTGAATGACTGTGGTTTGAAGATCTCCGGAAACTGGACTATGAGTTCCTTACAAGGCTGACTGACGACTGGAGTCAAAACTCGAATAGACTGTATGGATGTGTAATGGTATTTGTTCCGTCTTCTTGAATATCGTTTATTCGGACTGTGTCTCTGTGATGACCGAGATCGATCATTTCGTGAAGTACGTATGTGCATGCAATGGTTGGCTTATGATTTTCGTACACTCGATCGGCGATGGCAGCAAGCTTATCTAACTTGTAATCTTCTTCGACCACCGAAAGTGCTTTTCGAACATCGATGGGTAGTTTTTGCAGCCACAATTCTTTTAAAATCAGTTCGCCAACTGGTGTTGTACCTTGAAACTCGATCATTCGGCGAAGGAGTTGCGACGGTGTATTGTCACCTAGTTCGATACCCGAGAGTAATTTGCGTAAGTTTTTCGCATCAGATGCTGCTATACGCGATATCAAAGCTGATTTCAGTACATCATACGGTTTATCAGCAGGTCTGTTGTATATGATATCAGCAACTTCGGATGCGACTGCGTGTGGTAAACTTCCTATGACTTAACAGTACATTGCTTTTTGACTAGTAATGCGTCGAGTTTCGAAAATAGCTTCTACTTGAGCGAACCATAATCTAGGGTTTGCTACGCCAAACTCAGGAAGTGATAAATGACCAATATCTGCTGGGATAGGTGCTGCCTGTGGAATACTGTCCATATTAATGAAAAAATGTAAAAATATGCTACAAAATCAAAATAGTGGGGAGTATGCTATAGCGAAAATAATCGGGCTCACCAAATTGTGGTGGTTCAGGCTACGTGAAATTACAGTAAATGTGTAAAAAGTGAAAAGGTAACCACTCACAATAATTCTTCGATTGGACTGAAAGCGATTCTCCCCAGCTTGGCAATCGACTATTCCGGTCCAAACGTCAAAGTATTATCACCGCGGTAAATCCAAGAATTAGGTGCGGCTGAAATATGGAGCGGCCCCTTTATAGCAGGCAAGCAATCTTTCCACAATCCACAGTCAGAACTCCAAGCACGCAGTACGGGTATCAAAGGAGATGAGAAGGGCAACTCCGAGCAAACGAAAATTTTTATTCGTAAAATCCGGGTACAATTCAAAAAGTGTACATTGATTGATACAAACAAAAATGTTTACAGAAAAACGCCATAAGTCCTATTTATTTTAGAAGAAGATTCCACAGTTTAGCATATTTACTCAAGAAGAAACTGTTTCCTACTTTAGTTCGAAACCTTGGTAACTTAATAATTTCTCCACTGTTTCTCAAGCTATATTTAAAATCATGCCGTATATGAATATTCGAACGTATTTCTATATTATCCGTTGACAGTATTTTAAAGAATAAGATGAGGTTATGCTTAAGTCTGCGAAACCATAGAGGATCGAGTTTCAGTTGTATACATCTTTCTCTATAGGATTGCTTGTTGATATAGCCGATTATTGATTTTGAGAAAGTACGTTGTATCTTCTCTAAAACTATGCTATCGGTTTTATTTATATTAGTATATATTATGTTACAATAGTCAAAGATAGGAATGGTGAATAATTCATACATTTCTAGTTTACAATGAGGCTGAATTATAGATCTGTGTATAGTATTCATACTTTTTCTCGCTTTAGTATTAAGGTGGCGTATCTGTTCGTTGAAAGTGAGTGATGAAGAATATCGAAATCCTAAATCACGCGAGCTGTCAATCATTTGAATTGCGTTATTGTTTAGAAGTATTGAGTTATTTTGTATCATGCATCTTATAGGCATAAAATTAGATTTTGCTGTTGAAAACGTTAGACCATTATTTTTTGCCCAATCTGCAAGTGCAGCTAAATCATTGTTTAGTCGGGATATATATAATTTTGCGCTTGATTAGCTGGGAAAGTGATGACAACTTTCATGTCATCACGTCATCCAATTTCCAATCGTAGCCAGCCTGCTTTTGCATCTGTCTTTGAGACCATGGAACGTCAGGAAAAATGCGGATAGGTGAATTCGTATTCCGGAGAAGGTGGGCTGAGAGCAAGAATTCTTCTACCTCCGCAGTAGACTCAAGGGTAATTCGTAGTAGACGTGGTGCATCCGCGTGAAGCGAGTTCCGGCGTCTGGAAAGACGTACCAAGGAAACCGCCGTTACTTCAAGTTGCAGTGTTTCGCAGATAGCATTTCACTGTTGCACATCGTCTTTCCTGCGTGTTTGGAAGCACGGCGAGGAGCTTTCAGACACATTCGTGCATACAATGGTCTGGCTTTGCGAGACAGATGTGCTAGAAAATGCAAAAATACCTGTTTTTGTTTTTATATAGTAAGGTAGGGGCTCTCTTCACCAGCACGGTGAGAGGTTAACTATTCGGGAAACAATGCAATTATATGCATTCATTTCAGATCTTCTTTCACTTATTCTTCTTCAGAGGGTCAAGCCATTGTAAGCCGCATTTTTTATATCAGCAACATAGTCCGGGAGAACCTCAGTTAAAGAAATCCTGTCCAGTGTTGTATAACTTTGCCGGGATTACAGTTCACTTCAGTTCAGTTCAGTTGCACAGGACAGTAAATGGCTCACGAGCCAATCGAGCGTCCAGAATTTCTTCCGGTGGAAAGCTGTAGAGAAGCAAACACCACTGCCAAAGCGTTTTTTCTTATTGTGATTTGTATATCCTCGACGATCGCCACGCCACTGGATTATCCGCTTTGTATTTAGGAAGCACCTCCTTATGAATGATGCTAGAAAAATGAAAAATAAATAAACAGGCAGTATATTTTCTACCAGTTGCTTTAATTTGTTTTCAGATCTTGCTGGAATAATCTCTTCCGGAAACGCATTCCACAAGTTAGAAATTCTTGTCGAGAGCGCGAATCCTTGTGTTAGACATAATGTCCTCCGCTTTGGAAGATTAAGAGCGTGGTCACGTGTTCCTGAGCCCGCCACGAAAGGGAATAACTCGAGCAGATCGTCACCATATGCTCCCAGTAATATGCAACGAGTTAGCAACACGTCGTTGCGCACACTACGAATACCGAGCTACATGAGGTTGCGGCGTTAAACTCTCTCCACATATGGAATTGATTTCAATCCTTGTACTCTTTTCGTCGCCCGCCTTTGCACTTTTTCCGACTGGTCACGTTCTCCCTTAGTTTGTGAATAGGTTGCTGGCAAACCATATTCCAAAACTGCTCTCACGTATGTGGAATAATAAATGAGAAACATTTTGGGGAGTAATCGCCGAGAACGACTGATTAATAGCCTACTATGCGCGGTTTGCCGCAGCAGCTTTTCTTTTCGTACCCTCCTTAGACCTATGCGACCGAGTCACAATTGTACCTAGGTCATGTTCAATATTAACCTATGTCAGTCGTTGACCTCCGATTATGTTCAGTACAGTACAGTAAGTGGCTTACGAGCAAATTAAACGGCCAAAATTTCTTACGGTGGAAAGCTGCAGAGAAGCAACCACGACTGCCAAAACATTTTATACTTATTGGGCGTTAAATTTATTCGAAGATCGCGAAGCCAAGAGATTATACAGGTTGTATGTAGGAAGAAACTCGTTAAGAATGATGCTGGAAAATAAAATAAAATTTCTCTTTACCAGTACGGTGAGAGATCATATAAAGAAGAGTTGTGTATACAAAACAGAACTGTAGCATTCACTTTATTTACCAAAATCGAAAGAAAAAGGGATGTAATACTCTTTAAGCTTCATCACAGCAATGAACATGGGTGACATCTGCTGACAAACAAGCCCTGAGAACACCACTAAATCATTTCGGGGATCAGGTTCATCCGTTTCAACAAATGCTGATACTGCGCGCCTTTGAATAGCTGTTCTGATAATAGAGACAGTAGCTCCTTAAGTAGCGAGTTCCAAGTGTTCATGAGCCTTGTGAATAGCGTGCTCGCATTACTCAGCTTTAGCCTTCTAGGCTTCTGAAACTTAAGGTCATGCCCACGAGTCCTTGATCACCTACTAATCGGAAAAACTGGAGGAACTCGTCTCCATATTGACCGAGAAGAATACGGCGTGTCTGAATCAGGTCGAATCTTTCCCTTCGAACTTCTAGGGGGTAAAGTTTCAATACGAGAGTTGGTTCATTCCATAAACCACCTTAGTCCCCCTCCTATGTACTCTTTCCAAACAGTCGCATTCGCCATTATTCTGAAGAAATTCAATGGTAGCCCATATTCTAACAGAGAACGGACATAAGCAGAGAAGTGTCTTGAACATTTGAGACGTAATGGTCGCAAATGAACGCAGAATCGCCGAAAGCATCCTAATAACGCTGCCTGTTCTCCGACAACATTCAGCCATCAATCGATGATACATTCAACGTGCTCGAACTCGACGTTTACTCGCCTTCAACGCCGATTGCTCAACAGTCAGGAAGGATTAAAACTTATGCTGACGTGATGTCGAAGGGTCTACCAAGTTATCCTGGCTATGCAGTCTTCTCACAGCGATTGAGTTAAATACAGGCTAATCTAAATCTAAAGAAGTGCCTACTACTGATAATGCTTCCAGATCTACAGTCTCAAATGAGCCACAATTTGAATCTCGGAATGGATGCCTTTTTAATAATAATAATAATAATATATTCTTGGATATCCAAGGCATGCAATACATGATCAGTTTATCAAATTTGAACAGCAAAAGAAAATAGTACAGTGCAAGTGACCGAAGTGAGCGGGATTTTTAAACATTTTTTTCGTTCAATAAGGGAAATTAATATACAGTAAGTAAGAAAAAATTATCAAAGTCTGATAGAAATAAAATTTCATTTAAATTATGTCAAGATTTACGAATGGCAAGGATGCAAGAAACAATGGAGAACAGAAATGGAAGGTAATTATGGAAAAAGTGGTGCGAATTGTAATGATGTTGTCATGAAAAATTGATAAATAAATTATATATGAATAAGTTCATGTTTTTACTGAAAGTTTGAATAAGAAGATTGAAAAGGGAACGTAAATCCATCGGAATAAGAAAATCTAAGAAATTGTGGGGGGTGAGAGAGGGTGTGGCTAATAGCAGGGAGTAGGCAGTAGGGTTCAGTGCTCCAATACACTTGAAGAATTGTCGACCAATCGAACCAAAACGTGTTTACCAGCCGGATTTTCGTTATCTGCAGGAGAATGAATCGCATACGGAACAAATCCTGGGCGGATAGATTTCGAGCCAATTACAGTGATGGTTCGTTATTCGAAGACACTGGAATATAATGAAAGATTTTCTCTTCACCAGCACGGTGAGAGGTCATCAAAGTAAAATAGTACATCATTTAAGAAATGAGAATGTACATTTAAAAAAATATTGTTTTTATAGTTTTTTTACGTTTTTTCATGTTTTTGGTAGATTTTTTTAATATTTTGCACGTTAAGATAAAAAATGAGACATTTCTAGGCCTCGTGAGAAATAAAAGACAGTTATATACATAATGGTGTATAGAAAATGTTATCGAAGGCAATGTTGAGATTAATTTGTGTAAAAGCATTTCTAGGGTCTGGTAACCTGACACTTGAATGGCCAGTTATCCAGAGAATACTATCTGACCTCATGACATACTAATATATGCAGATATATAAGCAGATAATGGTTAAGGATATGGTTATATGGTAAAAATGATTATAAAACGCACGGTCACGATGAAGATGTGTAACAAGATATCTTAAGGTCCGGTAACCTGACACTTGAATGGCCAGTTATCCAGAGAATACAATAAGACATCATGATATACTAATATGTGGAGAAAGATGTGGGATTAGAAACCTGGGATCCCATGAGAGTATAGAATAACTAGAAAAGAGTTCATCTTAAGGATTTGGGATAGTGAGTGAACGGTAAGATTTTCTACAAGAGTTTTGAATTTTCCTGTAGATGTGCATATACGGAAAAGAAGAGGAAGAGAATTCCAAAGTTGTGCATATCTAATTAAGAAGAAGTTTCGTCTAACTTTAGCGCGAGACAAAGGGATATTCAATAGCCTTGTTCGATTACGCAGATCCTATTGAATATAATCGCGAAAGCGCATGCCAGCCTGAAGCTTAACTCGCTGTTGAGTAATGATTCGGAAGAAAAGAAGCAGATTCAGACGAATTCTGCGTAGCCATAGTGGTTCGACACTCAGCAAATTACACCTTTTATGATAAGGCAAAGGGTTAGAATAACCCAAAGTTATTTTGGTGAAATTACGTTGAAGTCTCTCTAAGAGAAAAGAATCACGCCTCCCCATGTGGGAATATATGATATTACAATAATCAAGAATTGGCAGGACCTTCATTTTATATAATGCAATTTTACTTTCACGTAAGAGGAATTTGTGGTTAATTAAACTAAAGTTTTGTCGTGCTCTCGTGAGGAGATGTCTTGCTTGCTCATTAAAGTTCAGAGAAGAGGAATACCTAAATCCGAGATCCCTACCTTCTGCAGAAGGAGTTATGGTTGAGCCATTTAATGTAAGTGTGTCACAGGGGATTAAACAGCGTAATCCCATATAGTGTGTCTTAGGAGCCGAAAATTCTAATCCCCATTGTGCGCCCCAGCTTGATAGAGATGCAAGATCAGTGTTAAGGGATATCAGGGTTTGTGACATTTCATTAGGTGGAAATGATAGGACGACTTTTATGTCATCAGCGAAGATAAAGAGTTTAGAGTGGTTCACAACACTTTGTAGATCATTAACATAAATGAGAAAAAGAATGGGGCCTAGAACACTGCCCTGAATTACGTCACTTGGAATCGACTGATTAGGTGAAGTAACACCGTTAACGCTAACTGAAAAAGTGCGATCAGACAGAAAAGAATGAAACCAACTTAATAAAGGCCCATGAATACCTAAATATGATAACTTCAAAAGGAGTAGCGTATGTGGAACCCGATCGAAAGCCTTGCTTATGTCTAGGAATACAATAATCACTGATAATCCTTGGTCAAATGAACTGGTTATGTGATCTAAATATTCTAACTGGCAGGTTGCACAAGATTTTTGGTTTAGGAAACCATGTTGGACTGGGGAGAACGCATCTGGGCCAAGGTAGTCCAACAAAGATTTCTTAATTAACTTTTCAAATAACCTAGAGAGAATAGGAATGTGATTAATAGGGCGATAATTCGTAACGAGGTTCGAATTACCAGATTTTAAACGAGAGATAATAACCGAGTGTTTCCAATGAGTTGGAAAGATTCCGGATTTGAGAGAAATATTAAAAAAAAATTTAATAAGAGTAAGGGAAAATCTTCACTGCTGTTGTGTAGGATGGCTGATATAAAACCTACACCATCGGGCTTGTAAGAAATTTTACTTCGACGGGAAATATCTTTTATTTCTTTTAAAGTTAAAGTAAAGGAGTCAATAGTATTTAAGGGAACGTTATTGTTTGCCGGTGGATGGTAAATGTTATTATTAAATGAGCTGCTGAAGAATGAAGAGAAAGCCTGACGTATTGTGGGCGGGTCAGTAGTGATTACATCCTTATTGTCTTTTTGATAAATAATTGAAGAGATGTCACGTTTTAATGAGATACATCTATTCTTCGTAAGACAATTCAAAGACTTGGTCTTTGAGTTACTGCTTAAAGCCTTTCTTTCTCGACGCTCTAGGAGGCGAATTTTAATACCTGAGAGAGAGTTACATAGCTCATGTCGGCGTATAACAGAGAAGAAGTCAAACTTATGATTCGCAGAAGTAAAGAGACGAGCAATCTTTTTTTTCGAGAAGGGTTATGAGGTTATGTTTACTTCTTTTAATATGAGAGGTAGACGAACTCCGAAGGCATCCTAAGAGGTTATCATGGAAAATCGAAGAAATACGATTAAAGTCTGGAGAAAGAAAAAATTCAGTCCAGTCTTTGTCTCTGAGAAGATTCGAAAACTTAGTCCAGTTGATATAAATTTTCTCATCATTGTGAATATATGCCGGCTTCCGAAAAAGGCGCAGAACGCAAGTGACCATATTGTGGTCGCAACCGGGCAATGGAGCTAAAATTTCAACGTTGCTGGGATCAGTACCTAGAGTGAAGATCAAGTCTAAAATGCTGGACAGTCTTGTAGGCTTACTCACAGATTGTGTGAAACCTAAAAGATTAATCGGTTTAGCGAATGCTGAAAATCTGTTCGAAATGTGGGGGTATTTCCAGCTGATGCATGGCATATTGAAATCCCCAGCAATAATTTTATTGCTGAAAGGGGCAATGGATGCCTCAGTAAAGACATTTATAAGCTTTATGGTGATTGCTCCTGATCAACCTGGGGACACGGCTTAAACACGTTACAGCTAGAGCGCACCTCCATACAATCCACTTTCTCAAAGCTATTCAATCAAGGGGAGGAAAGAGTTACCATTGTTTATTTATTTTGACTTACCCGGAAGAAGGAGGAGTATAAATCGCGGACACTGAAAATTGTTTTAGCTTCGAATGAGCAAGTCCAGTTGGAACTAAGACGCGTTCATTGTCCTAAGGAAGAGCCGTTCAAGATACTACGTGACCAGTCTCCTGAGAATATAATTGAAATGAAAACAGCCACCCGAGAATTGCGAGCACGTAGAGAAGCTAGCGAGGTAGATCTCCATATTGTGGATTTTCGGGTAGTGCAGAGGCGGCCACACATTCGATGGAAGACGCTGGCAACCCTACCCCAGTTAATCCTTTTGCGAATGTATTTCAAATATTGCTTTTCAATGCGCGAAGTTTACGCAATAAACTTGACGAGGTTAATGAAATTGTCAGTCGGCGAGACCCAGATATAATTGCTGTTACGGAATCGTTGTTAACAATTGATATATCTGATATGGAGTGCGCGCTACCACACTATACCCTTTTTAGAAGTGACATAGTAGCTTCAAGATCTGCTGGTGCGTTGTCGTATACTTCAAAGACCACCTGATTGTAGAAGTATTGGAAAGGTTTCAACATGATGCTGGAACTGTAGAAAGCATCTGATGTAAGGTTAAGTCTAGGCCTGGGGTATGTTATTACTGGCAACTATATCGTTCTTAGAGATCTGAATGCTCCCGATATAAACTGGTTGGAATTCGTTTTAAGGGGTGAACCGTTCAAATAAAAATTCCTAGATACGATTTTGTAACAGAATTTGGTGCATAATGTAAACAATCCCACGTGGATTTTTCGGACAAGTTCCCACCATATTGGATTTGGTGGTCGCACCCACATTTTCAGATGTTATAAATCTGTCGATCGAGACCCCAATTAATTGCAGCGATCACTGTTCTTTATGGTTCGTTTGGAATCGAGGTCTCCAACCGAGAATACGTACGCATGCCCGGAGAAACTACTGGAAATTAGACATAAAGAGTCTAATCACGTCTGCAGACTCGATTTACTGGTCACTCCCTCCATCTACGAATGTTGATACCTGTTGGTCAGACTTCTTGGGTAAAATCAAGTTGCTTGCAAATCATGCCCCATTAATGAATGGAAGATCTCCCGCTAAGGGACCGCCGTGGTTTGATAACGTTCTTCGTAAATAGATGAAGAAACTAAAGCGGTTATGGCGGAAGTTTTGTTCTAGTGGAAGAACCGATGACTATGTGAACTAGAAAGTGATCCGCAACAAGTGCACCTAACTTAAAATAGGAAAAAGGCAGAACCATGAAACTCGTCTGGTGGATAAAGCCAATTCTGTGCCGAAACGCTTGTTTGCGTACATTATACGTAGAACCAAAGATTCGCAACGAGTACCTTGATTGAGATCTATAAAAGGTTCGCCTGAAAATGAAGGTGGACGTAAAGCAGTTCTTATCGCCGCTCAGTACAGTTCGGTTTACACAGAGGAAACGTTTCCAATTCATCGCTTTCGTGAAAGCAGCACCGAAATGCCAATTTTCTGGATCGCGCCAGAGATGGTGCAGTATTTACTTGAACAACTCGATGTACACTCAACGCCTGGTCCTGAGGAAATACACCCAATGCTTTCAAAGGTATTGTCAGGCATCATACACAAACCACTGGCGTTAATCTCCAGTATATCCCTGAGGTGTGGTAGGTTACCTCAAGATTAGAAGTACGGCATTGTCAAAACAATGTATGAGGGCGGTGAAACCAGTGATCCGGCTAACTACATACCGGTTAACCTCATTTCGGTAGTTGGGAAGACTCTGGAACGACTGCTCAAAAAAACAGATAGAAGATTTTCTCTTTACAACCAGTCAGTTAACATTTTCTCAGCATGATTTTACGCAGGCAATCATGCGCATCCAATCTCATCACTGCACGCGAGCACTGGTATGCTAAACTTGATCTGGACCACCCGAAGTTCACTGCCTTCATTGATTTCCGTAAGGCCTATAAACGCGTTGCATTTCAACGTCTATTGTTCAAGCTACGTGCTTGTGGTGTAAAGGGACCTGTTCTTACTCGTGTTGAAGACTTTCTTATTGACCGATATACACAGGCCGAGGTTAACGGAGTTAAATCGCAGACAACACGTCCAACTTACGGGGTTCCGCAGGGATCTGTTCTCGGCCCGTTACTTTTTAAGTTATATGTTAATGACCTCCCCGACTAATTAAATCTGGATTGTCTAATTTTTGCGAGTAATCTGAAAGTTTGGGTTACAGTAAGCAATTCTGCTAAGAATACTGTTTTCCAGAACGAATTGAACAAATTGCTTGATTTGACGGTTGATATTGAAAGTGAACTTGGCACAATTGTAAATCGGTCGCTTAAATCCAAAAGGATAAGAACAGAGAAGCTTTTGCTGCTAACCGCGCACAGATGGCTATTAATTAGTCGTTCTCGGCGATTACTTCACAAATGTTCAGCATACTTTATTCCACTGACGTAATACCAGTTCTGTAATATGGTTTGCTGTATAGTAATTTGTATAGTCTCATATTTCATACTATCTTAATTTGTTAACTTAGACATTATCGTTTCGTTTCGATAACCGATAACGCCATATTGATTTATCATTCACATTTCACAGATTTTCTGTTCGTTAACTCAGTGAACGATGTTAACCTTTTAAATACCGTTTGTTCATAATCCACTCACTCACTAATTCAAATACACTGTTTGTCTACGCACGGTGTTCATTCTTCTGTGGTTGTCCCGAAACCCACTCATTCTCAGTATCCATTCTTCACTAACCACTACAAATCGGTGAACATGAACACACATTAAGCATGAACCATGTCTATCTTTCGCATATGTGTACATTGATGATGTCCCAATAGCTAGTGGAAATCCCAATGAACATCTTGAACACATTTGTGAAGTATTTCAACATCTATCCCACTACGGCATTGTGGTTAATCTTGATAAATGTCTGTTTGGTGTGAGTTCTGTCGAAATCCTTGGACACCAAACTGATAGTTCCGGTATAAAACCATTACTTCAAAAACTATTAGCTATCCAAGAGTATCCATGTCCCAGCTATATCCGTCAAGTCAGACGTTTCTTGGGTTTGGTCAACTATTATGTACGCTTTATTCCACAATGTGTTATGATTTCACAACCATTGACTGATTTGTTACGTGAAAAAACATGAATTTAAAATGAATGATGAAGCCATCAAATCATTCGAGCGACTCGAATCTGCTCTAAACAAAGTCACTCCACTGACTTAACTACCAACGAACCCCAATGTTCGGTTGTCTCTCGCTACAGACGCATCACAAGAAGCAGTCGGCGCAGTCCTTCAACAAGAAGTAGTTAATATCACAAAGCCACTCGCTATCTTTTCTCGTCGTCTACAACCAGCTCAAACTCGATACAGTAAGTTCGGTAGTGAGTTACTGGCTATCTTTTATGCGATACGACATTTCAGACATTTGCTTGAAGGCCGTGATTTCACAGTATGGACCGATCACAAGCCCCTGACTTGTGCTCTTTCTGCACCATTAGATCGATATTCGCCTAGAGAAATACGTCAGCTGGATTATATCTGAAAATTCGCGAACGACATTCGATATGTTGCCGGCTCGTCAAACACAGTTGCAGATACCTTCTCTCGGATTCAATTAAGTGCTATCGACCTGCCTTAAATCAACTTTGAACACTTAGCACGTTCACAGCAAAATGACCATGTAATAAATCGGTAGAATACTTCACAATCGGGTGAAATCCGCCGTATTGCCATACCTAATTCAAATTATTATCTGTTTTGTGACATGTCTCCTGGGTAAAGCCCGTCCCTTCAGATTTGAGACGTGCAGTATTCGAGCATTTACATGGTTTATTATATCTCGGAGTAAACGCTAATCGAAAGCTGATTAGCTCTCGTTATATTTGGTCTGAAGTGCATAAGGGAATTCAACTTTGAACCAAGAGTTGCCTCCGATGTCAACATAGCAAAATCCAACGTCACACAATCAGTTCCCTTGGTATATTTTCACGAGTTGCGGAGCGCTTTTAGCACCTTCACTTGGATCTTGTTAGTCCATTAGCGGTCACTAACGGTTGCTCCTATATATTGACCTGCGTCGACCGTTTTACCGTTGGCCATTGGCTGTAGCCATCTTAGATATCAGTGCAGAAACGGTTGCGAAAACTTTCGTTGAACATTGGATCAGCAACTTTGATGTACAGAAAACTATTACCCCTGAGTGAGGTTCCCAATTTTGGTCATTGCTTTTCGGGAATTGAATAGAACACTCGGTACGAAGACCATGCAGGCTACAGCCTACCATCCTTCTTCAAATGGCTCAGTCGAAAGATTTCACCGGAGAAATACGTCAGCTGGATTATATCTGAAAATTCGCGAACGACATTCGATATGTTGCCGGCTCGTCAAACACAGTTGCAGATACCTTCTCTCGGATTCAATTGAGTGCTATCGACCTGCCTTAAATCAACTTTGAACACTTAGCACGTTCACAGCAAAATGACCATGTAATAAATCGGTAGAATACTTCACAATCGGGTGAAATCCGCCGTATTGCCATACCTAATTCAAATTATTATCTGTTTTGTGACATGTCTCCTGGTAAAGCCCGTCCCTTCAGATTTGAGACGTGCAGTATTCGAGCATTTACATGGTTTATTACATCTCGGAGTAAACGCTAATCGAAAGCTGATTATCTCTCGTTATATTTGGTCTGAAGTGCATAAGGGAATTCAACTTTGGACCAGGAGTTGCCTCCGATGTCAACAGAGCAAAATCCAACGTCACACAATCAGTTCCCTTGGTATATTTTAACGAGTTGCGGAGCGCTTTTAGCACCTTCACTTGGATCTTGTTAGTCCATTAGCGGTCACTAACGGTTGCTCCTATATATTGACCTGCGTCGACCGTTTTACCGTTGGCCATTGGCTGTAGCCATCTTAGATATCAGTGCAGAAACGGTTGCGAAAACTTTCGTTGAACATTGGATCAGCAACTTTGATGTACAGAAAACTATTACCCCTGAGTGAGGTTCCCAATTTTGGTCATTGCTTTTCGGGAATTGAATAGAACACTCGGTACGAAGCACATGCAGACTACAGCCTACCATCCTTCTTCAAATGGCTCAGTCGAAAGATTTCACCGGCAAATCAAAGCCACAATCATGAATCACAGGAATTCATAACGTTGGTCCGGGTTATTGCCCTTGGTGCTTCTTGGTATTCGACCGACGGTTAAAGAAGACCTTGGTTGCTCAGCTGCAGAGATGGTCTACGGGAGTACACTCAAAGTACTAAGTGAATTCCTGACATCTTCCGATTCACCTTTGCGAAGCCAACTACAAGCGTGCGTGCAGCTTGCTAGGTTTACTGAAACGCATTTTCGGACGTTTCCCACCACACTCACTCGCGAAATTACTAACCACTTACATACATCCTGTCGTTGACTACGCTGTACAAGCTTGGACGCCATGGATGGAAAAAACATCTCGCTCCTCGAACGAATTTATCACAAGGCAACCAAAATGGTTACCGGATTGGATAATTTACCCTTTGAGCAGCGACTGACCAGACTTGGACTGTGCACCCTCGAGCGCAGGCGTATCCTACACGACCTCACTCTGACATATCAAATCATCTACGCGAAATCCCACCCTCTCAAACACCTCTTCAAGTTTCGTTCCGTTGTCCCCACACTCAGCCACCATTTGACCCTTCAAATCCCACACTCACGATTGAATTGTCGTCGTCACTTCTTCGCTGTTCGTGTATGCTTCTTGTGGAATAGCTTGCCGACAGATATTGTTACCTCAGCGAAGGAGCACATCTTTAAACAAAGGTTACGAAACCTTATGTTGAGAACTACTGCGTTGGCCCCTACCTATTGATGTCTATATTTTTTAACGCACGGAACTACCGTCCATCCAAAGATTCTTTTCCCTCAGTCTGTGTTGCCATTGAGGATTATTTTTGCTCCAACTATGAAGAACATGGATATGATCATACAAGTAACGATTTTTGTAATTTTTTTCATACGTATATCCTATGGTACTGTACAGCAATTTGCTTTTTCAACCATAAATCTTGAATCTTGAATCATTAAATCTTACAGCTCCATAATATGTCAGTCGCCTTCGCAGCTTCATGAAATCATTATGAACTATCACAACTCGCCAACACGCTCACCAGTTCTACATCCCAAACGAATTGTCTACTGCGAGTTTGTGTTTTTGCGTGCTGATCATGTACGTCGTCCACATCAACCACCATCCACTGGTCCGTACAAGGTGCTCAGCAGGTATCTAAAGTATCTCGTTATTGACCGGAATCGATCACAAGAAATTGTCAGTATCGATCGTCTGAAAGTCGCTTAAGTAGAATCAACATTGGAAGCGAAAGCAAATGCCGAAAAGTTATTACACAGACGTTAACCCGAGACCAACACGTTCCTTCATCCGTTTTCACAGAAACCAAACTTACTCCCAATTCCATTGAAAAACCTCCATTACCTTCGTGTCTCAAACTACCCGACCAACAAACACGTTTTGATCGTAAGATATATATTCGCGAAAAATTTGATGATTTCATAAATTATTGCTTTTTTCGAGCGTCTTTTTCTTGTTCCCGACTCTCTATGGGAGAATTCGATAGTAATTTGTACAGTCTTATATTTCGTATCATCTTAATTTGTTAACTTAGACATTATCGTTTCGTTTCGATAATTGATAACGCCATATTGATTTATCACTCACATTTCACAGAATTTCTGTTAGTTAACTCGGTGAACGATGGTCACCTTTTCAACACCGTTTGTACATAATCCACTCACTCACTAATTACAATACACTCTTTGTCTACACATGGTGTTCGTTCTTCTGTTGCTGTTTCGGCGAAAAATTGTATGTGGATATAATTAGAACCTACTCAGTCTCATGATCCATTCTTCACTATCCACTACACCAGCAACCTATTCACAAACTAAAGGAGAACGTGACCAGTTAGGTCGTTAGCCGTTTACTGTCCTGTACTGAACATAATCGGAGGTCATCAACTGAAATGGGTTGATATTAAACATGACCTGGGTACAATTGTGACTCGGTCGCTTAAATCCAAGGAGGGTACGAAAAGAAAAGCTGCTGCGGCAAACCGCGAATAGTGGGCTATTAGTCGGTCGTTCTCAGCGATTACTCCTCAAATGTTTCGCATTTATTATCCCACATACGTGAGAGCAGTTTTGAAATATGGTTTGCCAGCAACCTATTCACAAACTGAGGGAGGACGTGACCAGCCGGAAAAAGTGCAAAGGCGGGCGACGAAAAGAGTACAAGGATTGAAATCAATTCCATATGTGGGGAGAGTTCAACGCCACAACCTCATGTAGCTCAGTTTTCGGCGTGTACGCTACGACCTGCTACGACGTGCATTCCAGATTACTCTCATACCAGAAGATATTTTTGAAGATATTGTTTGAAGTGGTGGACGCTCTTCTGTGGCATACCACCGAAAGAAATCGGGACGCTCGATTGGATCGTTAGCCACATACAGTCCTGTGCAAACTGAACTGAACTCGGCGTATATTACTGGGAGCTTATGATGACGAGCTGCGCGAGTTTTTTCCTCTCACGTAGACTCAAGAACCCGTGGCCATGCTCTTGGTCTTCCAAATCGGAACACACTCTGCCTAACACAAGGATTCGCGCTCTCAACAAGAATTGCTAACTCGTGGAATGCGCTTCCGGAAGCGTTTATTTCAGCAACACCTGAAAACAAATTCAAGCTACTAGTGGAAAAGCTACGGCCTGTAATCACGGCGAAGCTGTACAACACTGGACAGGATTTCTTCAACTGATGTTCGGCTGGAGTATGTTGTTGATATAAAGAGATGCGGGTTACACGGGCTAGACCATCCGTCGTCTATCAACAAGATGTTTTATGTGGAAACGCAACACTGACTGGGTACCAGATCCAATTCCCAAAAGGAATTTTTGGAAGGCAGACGCGGGTAGGTTACGGGATGTTGCTTCATCTCTCGATTGGTCTTTCGATCAAGCAGCTGATGTTGAAGATTGTTGGCTGGTGATCCATAATAACATTTTGACAGTTATTGAAGTGGCTGTTCCATTTTCCACACGTCGTCGTAAGGCGAAAGGTCCACCTTGGTTTGAAAAAGAGATAAGGAAACTTTTGCGGCAACGTCAAAAGCTCTGGTCGATATTCGTAAGTCGGAAAAACGCCACTAACTATGACAATTATCGGCAAGCTAGAAACCTTTGTACGGCATTAAAACGCAGAAAACGTATGTTGTACGAGCAGCGATTGGTTGACGAGTCTACTTGTGCACCAAAACGGCTATTCGCATACATTCGACGCCGCACAAAGGCGTCGCCATATATTCCTAATTTGATAGATAATAATGGGGTAGACATTACTGAGGATGGTTTGAAAGCTGAAGCCATGGCTAAGCAGTATGCCTCCGTGTACTGTCTGGAAGACAGTGATCCTCCTTCTGTCTCTAATAACAGTGAGGTGTTGACTGATCTTGATGTAGATGTAGAGACTGTTAGACACCTGTTGGAACAGTTAGACACAATCCGCGCCAGGACCAGACGGTATTCATCCGTTGGTTTTACGAGCACTATCAGAAGTGTTGTGCGTTTCGCTGGCCAGGTTGTTTACAAAATCTGTAACATTAGGGGTCTTGCCACAAGAATGGAAACAGGGTATTATTAAACCTATGTT